>JAQIXA010000764.1:0-34790 GCA_034699045.1 Nanhermannia cf. coronata Gr-Ori-00579
TAGGACTTAATTAACTAATCTTTAGTTAATTACGCAAGTATTAATTGTACTTACTAGAGAAGCGTTAGATTACAAATTACTTAATTTTCGAGGTTAAAGTTAAAGGTCAATATCGGGGTCTAACAGATGTCAAGTTCATCAACGTCACAGTCATAGAATTATCCATAATATAGCAACGAAATCTCATTTTTGATTTTTTGTCATTTTGATTAACATATGGGTCTCCTTTAAGGGTTCAATGTATCACAACAAGGGTTAAAGTAACCAAAATTATTTTTCGAAATGGCATTATAAGACCCTATTTAAAGGTTCTCTATACCAAGTTTGGCTAAAATTGGTAGGAAAGTTTTCGAGTAATCTTCTAGACAGAAAGACAGACAGGCAGAAGGGGAAAATGCAAGCAAAGTAATTTAATAATTGTTTACTTCGCTCGCACAATTACACAAAGTATGTCTCAAAATAAAAATTTATTATAAAATAATGTACCTTTGAACCGCCTACAACAAGGGGTAATAAGGCTAAGGGTAATCCAATGATGACAATTAGTTTCCAGTAAATTTTGACATATCCAAGAATTCGTAAAATATTTGACAATAGCATTTTTATTTTTACTTTTTAATTCAAACTACGAATACTTTTACTAGTTTTAGTTTAAGGAATCTAAACTTTAGATTCCTTAAAACAAAATTGATAAATGGTAATACCTACTCTTTACCCATCAAAGTTATAATTTACTTAACAAGTCTATTATTCAAGTAAATTAATTTTCTATAAATATTTATAATATGACTAGTATGATGGTCAAGAATTAATTAATGAAAAAAAAGGCTTTTATACAGAAATACAATACAGCAGGCTCGGCTCGATTGCGTGTTTTCTCATTTTTAAATATTTTTTATTCAAACATGTTTTTCCTAATAAAAATCGAATAATAAAAATATTTTTAACAATATTTCCATAATTTAATTGCATATACCCATATTAATTTGTTTAATTTTAAATATATAGGTTTATATACTATTATATGAGCATAAAAAGTAGGTATATATTTCTAAATTAACATTTATATTTACTGTGTGTGTAAATTAGTGATTCAAAAAGTATAGTATTAACATTAACATTAACATTAACATACAGATTATTAATAATTACATACACAATATTGGATAAAAATAAGCAAATAGGCTTCAACAATAACTGGTACAAACTGCCCTATAAATGAATCAGGATCCTTTAATTTAATTACAATTAATATTAATACTTAACTGCAATTAATAATAAACACATTACGAGTA
Organism: Nanhermannia cf. coronata Gr-Ori-00579; assembly: GCA_034699045.1. NCBI lineage: Eukaryota > Metazoa > Arthropoda > Arachnida > Sarcoptiformes > Nanhermanniidae > Nanhermannia > Nanhermannia cf. coronata Gr-Ori-00579. The sequence goes on from JAQIXA010000764.1 coordinate 1,296, forward strand.
GTATACTGATTTATTGATTTACTGATTTACTCTTGCTCCAAACTAGGAATTTTGAGATTTTTGGAATTATTTTTTAAAAATTGGAATAAAATATTTACAAAAGATCGATTTAAAAGTTCCTTAGATTCTGTAATTGTCTGTTTTAATAAAAATTATCATGTATGGTGGATACAACCTATATTTAAGTTAAGTATCTGCATTATTTAATAATGTACATAAAATGGTAGGTATATTCATTTAATACAATTTTCAAAATTTAGATATCTTCAATTTCACACATATTTTTTAGTCAAATTAAGGTCAAATTTGTTTTTCAGAGCTGAATTAAGTGAATAAGCCCTACCCAAGTATCTAACTAATCCTAAGTATAAGACTACTAGTCCTAAACTTATAAATGTTATTTAAATCTTCATACCTGGGAATGTCAATTTCAATAAAACGTTTATTATTCCCCAAATAGATTTAGTTAAAGGAACTTGTAAAAATTTGACTTGACTTATGTAAATGTATCAACTATGTTCTATTATATTAGGTAGATGCAAAAAATTATAAAAATTTCTTTCAGTTTTCCATATTGAAATCGGGTTTGGAAATTCAGCGAGGTTGTCAAATATGCTTTCGGCATGGCCAAAAAATCAGGTTTTTTCGAGCTTTTTTCTCATCAGTCATCAAGAGCCCTTCAGTTGAACATTCTGAGTGACCACGTGTCCGTTCAGCCCCCATCTCAATTTTATCTTCCTTTTGGTCAATCAGACAGAAGTCAGCTGGTCTTCTGCTAGTAGAATTGTCCGAAGTTTGCTTTTTTTTATCTCGAAAAGAAAGTAGAGCCATAATTCCCAATCCCCAACCTAACAGAGAGATTACCGGGCCGATCTATAAAATATAAATAAATGAATAATCTTATTAGTTATCCTTTTTGTGATACGAAGGAAAAAAAGGGGGCTTGTGATATTTTTTAACTTTTTGAATTTTCTAAATACTTATCGTTAGGCTTAGGCTTAGGATAGCTTAGGGTAGTCTGAGAATATAAATTAGCGAAATTGATATTTAAAGAAAAATTTTTACTTTGAAATATATACTGTTCTATAGGTTTGCTTGTTTTTTTAACCCTAGTCTAGTATATTTTAGGGGAAAAATTTAGGATCTGGGAAAAATTTTGGGAACCAATTTTTGTGTTATGAATTGGATGATTTTTTGTCAAATATTTTGAAATTTTTTTTATGTGAGGCATTATTGACATAGTATTCAACAGAACCATTCAAATCAGTAGTATCTGACTAATCTTGTCCATCCAATGTCCAAGATAATCATAAGGTCCCTTTTGGCAATATGAGACAACTTTTATCTTTAATCTACCATTTAACGAGGCTTTGGACATGGACATTTTTCTCACGAACCTTTTACTTGACCTTTTTAAATAAAATTACACCATGAAAAAAATATGTGGAGTCAAAGGATACTTGTTTTGATTTACCTATGTCAAAGTCAATTATACTGCTGTGTATTCATTTTTTTATCAGTAGGTTTATCTATGTTATTAATATTAATTAGCTAGAATTCCGGCGGAATCATAATCTTGAATCTTGAAATGACTATACAAATACAAATGTTTTTCAATTAAAATTTACAAATAAGAAAAAATGTACCTAAATAGCATTTTTTCAAATCTATCTCTAACTATCCTTATAGCATCTTATCAATGATTTCTTTTCTAAAAATGAGACCATTAAACTTTTTTTAAGGCACTTCCTTATAAGGTAAATGTCCTCTAGGGTAGCAAAAATGCCCTTTGAGATAGTGATAACAGTCTTATATGATATACCTACATGATATGATATACATATATTCTCTATAAGGAAACTTTTTTAAGTTTTACTTTAGTGTTTTCTATAAAAATACCTGTGAAATGAAGGCATTTTTGTAGAATATGAAATCTTCAGTAGAGTCATGCCATTTTAAGAACAAGTAAGTGTCACAGCTAAAAATAAGTCAAGAAAAAATTTCTTTGAAAATCAAGCAATACTAATTAGAACTTTAGAGTAGTTATTTATTACTTGAAGTTATCCAGGTCATTTGTGATTTTTTGGATATTTTTGCACATTACGGAAATGCCTTTGATGGTCATCACTCCAGTTGAGATTGAAAGTCCAAAAAAAAGGAAATGTAGAGTAATCATCAAAGCACGATATTTCCTAGAAAAAAATGCATTCATGATTCATATTCTATTAGGATGTTAACTCTTTAGCCTTCTTTTAAAGAGATAAAAACCATGCATTGGCCTCTTATTACGTATAAAATTGATAATTGAGACCAAAGTATTGCTTTTAGTCGGAATTAATGAGCGAGACATTATTTTAAACATAAGTAAGGGTAGATACTGTAAGTAATTGAAGTCAAATCTTCGACATATTTATGGTTAAATACTAAATAGGTACTTATATCAGTACATACTGATAATATGAATATGAATATGAATAGTCAAATGACATTTGGAAAAAAAACCTTAACTTATTAATATCACTAATTACTAAATTAAGAATCTTTCAAGTACATTATTCTAAAAGGGGTTATGTGAACTTATTGTTTACCGAATACCAACTGACTATGGTAGGGTACTGGGGGTATAATACCAAAAAACTGAAAAACTCACGGTTCAAAATAAATACCTAAGTACCGATTGGTCTAAATTCTAAATTATACCTGTAAATGCTACTAGAATTAGACTAAATATAAATTTTGGATTCTATTTCACATTTTTATGAATATTTTAAAGCTTTTGAAATAGATAAAAAATTATTTCAAATTTTTATAAGAATTTCAAAAAATCTAATAGGTACTGTTATTTTAAGGTTTCTATTTTATCTTTTTCTGTCAAAAGCTGCAAAATATTAAAAAAATTGTGAAAAAGAATTCAAAATTTCTTATTATTTATAATTAGACGATTATGATTTATTATTATTATTTTTCTTACCAATTAGCTTTCAAATTCTTCCAAAATTTCAAATAAATCAGAGCAAGTATCCCCCCACCCGAACAGCACAAAATCGAAATATACCGACAGGCCGCACAGATACTTGAAGTGTCTGTACTGAGCTCAAAATTCACTCGAGCCTTCTCGAAATTGACAAAAAAATTCGAAAAATTTGCAAAAAGTGGACAAAAATCAGCATTATTTTCGTTATCCATCAAACTCGTGTGAGTTATCATTCCACCGAAAATACTAATCGTGTATGCGAAAAACATCATTAGATTCCAACAATACTTTGCAAGGTTTTTTTCCGACCTTTCCTCAAGTAATGCAATTTTAATCGGGGGATTTGAGCTTTTAACTCTGGTTGCATACATTTTAATTTAATTGAATTTGGAAACTTCTATATCAAAAAGTTTGTTCACAGGAAACTTATTTTGAAGGCAATTAAATATTTTATACTTTTTGGTCAGTTTGTAAAGTCACCGTTTACGGAGTATAAGAATTTTGAATGTTTTTTTAGCACATTCCACAAATATTGAGTAGTATTTATATATTGAAACGTAAAATTTTTCTGTAAAATGTAAGTAAAGTATCTGGAAGTAGTAAAAAATATAAACAGAAATGTCCTTGAAATTCTTTACAAGTTCTGAGAACTTTTTTTACAAACTTTTTATGACTTTAAAAGGGTCGATTTTTTATTATTTGAATATTGGATAACGATATACTAGGTAGATATTTTAGGAAATTTGTTAAAATGTAGGTTAAATGATTATCAAATTTTTTTTAAAACTGACTGTTTCTTAGTAGATGTTTTCTTGTTTTAATGGATTTATAATTAATAATTATAATTGCTACCTATTCACTCAATTATACTATTGTAGTGATATCTAATTGATAAGGTTTTATAAGGTTTGTAATTTTGTACGAGTATTATGAACTTTTTATGACTTTTTATCTACGAGTACTAGTTTGAGTTTGAATTGAATAGTTTATCTTTGATAGGAAAATTTTTTATGAAAAAAAATGATTTCTTCCAAGAATGAGAATGAGGAAAAATTCATTTGTGATTTGCGCTTTTGTTTGATCTGACAAGTAAAAATACTCTATTCTCAACGAAAAAATTCCAAAAATTATGAGCGAAATTTTGCAATTTTGGAAATTATCCTAAAGTTCTTATATCTGTATTTGGAAATCCTTTTTGGACAAAAATCAGAATCTTTTGTAATCTCTATTAAGAGTTAAACTACCTTTTGACTTAATTTAGAAATGACAAGGCTTTATACACTTTGGCAAAAATGTGTAAAATTTTTTACACTAATGTGTAAAAAATATAGACAAAAACTGTCTGGAGACTTATAGAATTCTGATAACTAGGTTTTTTCTTTCAATGCAAAGGTACCCTACTTACTGATATTAGTACCCTACATATAATATAAATACTTATTGGTATTTTACTTGCCAAGAGAATGATATCAAGTTGCATAAAATCCATAAATATCAGTAAGTATTTAAATGAATATTTCATACTACATTTCATATACTCTACTAAAAGTACCTACTTATATTGTAGGTATATTTGATCCAGGCATGGCTGGCCTGATCCTTGACTGATAAAAAAGTGTCAAACGCAGTTTTTTTAAAAATACTGCATGATAATACCCATACATTTGATACCTAAACCTAAACCTGAAGTATTATTCCTACTTATATACAAACAGTATAAAAAGGATATGACAAGTATGATATGAACATAAATAAAGTAATTAATATTACAATTATACGATTCATAGCAAAAATTACACAATTTTTTTTCTCACGTTTTGTCTTTCAAGTCTCAAGATCATATACATAACATGAAATGACTCATAAATCTATACCAATCCAATAATCTATATTTTAAGATTGAATGTGCATTTCTTTCTTTGGCTTTGGCTGTACAAAGGCTTGAGGAGCCTATAGCTTCTGATATATAGTACAATTTACCATGCTTATGATCCTCTCTCTCATAATCAAAATAAATGTTACAATAAAAATTCCAATAAGTAATAAGTAGGGTACAAAAAATATTTCAATTTCTACTAAAAAGCCGATATCTCAAATATCGCAACACACTTTATAATAATGTTTTTATGAAGCTAAAAATTTTAACTTTTATTTAGAAAGCTGAGCAAAAAAAATTTAGGTTGATTTGATGAATCTTAAATCATTTATTATTTCTTTTGAAAAGAAAAGTGGGCACAAAAATCAACAACAAAAAAGGTTTAGCATTGAGTTTGAGTTAAGTTTAGGTATATGTAAATAATAATAATAATATAATAATAATACCCTACTCTTGTGTAATAATAAAAAGTATATCAATTAGAATTAGTAAAAGAAAGAAAATTAAGACAAAAAATAAAGATAATCTTAGGAATTTTTAAAATACATACCCTACAATAAAAATATCTATGTATTACACTTATACGGAAAAGTTTAGTAGTATTATAAACGTAAATAATAAATGCTACGATAAATAAAATTTTTAAATGATATTATTTTTTATGTTTAACAGGATTTTTGAAAGAAATAAGAAATAAATATCTTAAATTGGATATTTATAATAATAATAATAATAATAAATGTATTTAGTATTATTAAAAAGGAATAGATTTACCTATATTTTAGGTTTTAAAACAATAAGTACAACCTAGATTTCTTTTATAAAATACTCAAGTTACTCACAAGTATAGAAAATTTCAATGTGCCAATCAATTCTCAACCAAGATTATCAAAACCTGGGTATGTTACATTACATTCAAAATTGTAACTACTAGGTAAGTAGATACATACAATTTGTTCTTTATATCATTATAGAAGGATAGATGCTTATCTTTTAAAATTTACTAATATCAATCCTTATTTCAGATTGAATTACTAACATCTATTTTTGAAATTATCAAATCAATGGAATCGTCGATTCCGAGTCAAATGAGTAAAAAAAAACAGATAAAGTAATTTAGGCAACATTTGAAAATTTTGAAATTACTAGGTAAGGTATACATGCTGTTTTTTGGTAAAATTTTAATGATACAAGCACAATTTTAATAAATGTAACTTGTTAGCTATAATATAGATAATTATTAAACAGTTAATAATAAAATATACCTAGTAGTTACATAATAAATATATCATGTACATACAGGTCCGGTAATTAATAATAAATGTAGATACCAATCATCAAAAGACTTATTTCATCTTTTTATGATTATTCTAGAAATTTAGAAGGTACTTTTAATAAGTAAAATTTGTAGGTAATTTTAGTTTTTCGGTTGTATATCGCCATCACTCTTCCTTTTTACTTCTAAATTATGGATAGGTACATAATAGTAACTTTTTAACAATAACTCTTAAATTTAGCATAATATTATTCTACTGACATATAGTAGAAGCTTCTGTTACAAATATAAATTATCTTTTTTATAATATTAAAGATCTCTTATATCTTACAAATATGTAGGTATCGATTAATTTTTTGTCTTTTCCTTACTTTTAAAATAAATATTATCAACCTTTTTACAACTCAAATCAATATATATTAAATCGTAGTAGGTAATTAAAAAACAAATTTACTTCAAATTCTTGAAGTGATTATAAAAAAAATCTGAATTCTCCTTAAAAATTATCATTAATTAGTAATTGTAGGTAGGCATCGTATCGTAATACGATGCCTACCAACATTTACATTATACCATTTTATAAATAATGATGTAAAAATCACTTTAAAATTAGTAATTTAAAAATCAATATTTACATAGGTAAATGATTTAAGAAAGAGAGGGTGGAGGTCCATTTGAAAAATTAAATGCGGTTGGTACAGCGGTTTGTGCAAATTCATATCCTAATTAAAAATTAGAAATATTTAGTAATTTTATCTTAATCTCTACTTTAAAAATAAGGGATAAGAATTTAATTTTAATTACCTCCTCTTTTGAGAATAGCTTTACTTTGAGCTGCAGCCTTTCGTTGATCAGCTAATGTGAAAATTTCTTCAACTGATTTTCGTTGTTCATCATTCAAGGCAGTTGTAAGTGAATTATAGTATGTTGGATCCTGATGTTGAAGATCTAATAATAATAATAATAATGATATATTTCAATGTACCTACTTAATTATTTTATCTGATTCTCGTTTTGTTAGTAATGTTTTATCTAAAAACGATCTATAACTCAAGGACATTAGCCCCTGAATGTCAAGGATTTAGTAATGTAATGTGGATCGATAACTAAAATATTCATACATAAATTATGTAGGTACTTTACTTACTGAGCATAACTTCCTTAAAAATAACATATTCGTCGACTGGACAATCGTCATCATCAAGTGGTGTTGCATAACATTCCAAAGCTGTTTCTTCTCCAGCTGAAAAGTCACTATCATCATCATCATCTTCCTCATCATCGTACTCATCATCCTAATTACAAATTTAAAATATAGGTACGTGAGAGGAATGGTTTAAAATTTAAATAACTTACATCAATTATTTCAGTTGTCATTTCAAATTCAATAGATTTGTTTGGATTTGCGGCTCTAGCTTTTATTTTCCTTTCAAGTGCTTCTAAATAGTCCTGACCTTTATCATCAATTTCATCTTCGTCAGTACTTAAAACTTCTTCAACATCGCCATACTCATCGTCTTCTTCTTCACATTCCGAATCAGTTTCAGCATTCTCTTGAGCTTTAGCTAATATGAAAAAAAATTAATAAAAAAATTCCAGCCCACTATCAAAGTACCTATGTTATTTTTATAGACTACTGTCATACTTACAGGCATATGCTCTTTTAAGTCCATCAAAAAGTAAAATGAGTGAAGGTAAAACGTCTTTAGAACATTCTTGTAATGCTTGAGGTCGATTTTGACTCTAATGGTAAGAAACATATTTATATTATTTTACAATAAAATTCATTAAATAAAAGTGTTTATTTTATTTACCTGAAGTAGAACACAGAGCCCTAAAACACACATTTTTCTATCATGAAGTCCTAAGAAACAATCAGTATCTGCAATTCAAAAATATAATATTATTAACAACTAAACTAAAGTTTATATAAAATCATGGGCATTCATAAAATAATATATTATGTAATTTAAAATTACTTTACCTGCTAACCACTGTTTGACAAAATTATCCATACTAGTAACTACTTGAGTTGTAAGTGCCAGGTCATTATAAAGTGATGCAACCACAACTTGTAAACACATTGTTCTTAATTCTGAAGATTTAATTGGCTTTGAAAGTCGGTCAATAACTAAACGAAGTAGACTCGGGATAGCATTTTGAATATTATTCCTACATTGAAGTATTAAGACTTCTATTAATTTTGCAGCATGACACTCAGCGTCTTCGCCAGCTACCTCAGGTTCATCGAGAATTATCTAATAAAAAAATATATAATATGTAAGTGTGTTTCAAAAAAATGTAATATGTATTACCCACCTTTTTAATAATTGAACAAACAGCCAATAATCTATTTGGATCTGATAGAAAATTTAACGTATCTACTGTAATATAATTATGAATTGAAGGCATCATTTCGACAAAATATTCGACGCCATCCCTTTCGATTACACTAATAGAAAATAAAATAAAATAAGCAAACAAATTAAATATCAATACTTCTTTTATGTTTAACGTCAAATGAGATATTACTTATTGTTACTTACCGATAAATACCTTCAAATACTTTCCACATATCAGCAGATATTTGTTTCTCTGTAAGCGAAGCAATAAGTGAAAATGCTTCCTCGTAAAATTCCATTATTCCTTTTTCTAATATTATTGATATTGGTTCTAAAAGAATAGGTTCTAAAGAGAGACAAACTTCGGGCTGTTCTTCCATAACCACTAGTACAGTTTCCATCGTGTTTAAAAGACTCATAGCTACAATAGTCTTTTCACCATCTACATCACCTGTTCCATCCATAACTTGTTTAAATGTTATTGAAAGATGATAACAAATATCTCTATAATAATAATAAGAATTAAAAATTTTGGAATTTGATGATATAAAGAAAAAATAGAAATATACCTAGCAATAGGCGCTACTTCCTCAACAAACGTACAGACAATTTTTTGTAAAACATTAGTCAGGTCATCATTTTCTGTGGCTCGGATAATTTGCAATAATTCAACACTTATTTGTGATATTTGTTGTTTGACAAGTGGGTGCGTTCTATGTTGATCATTAATAAAGGCTTCAATGGCGAATGCTGTACAATATAATAAATGACAATTAATATATGTACTACACCAATATGAATTTATTTTTATTAAGACTTAATTTTAGAGACTTACCGGCTTCCACTTTAACAGGTAACTGTTCATCTTTATTAAGTATTGCTGTTATAAGCACTCTCATAGCTTCTTGCAAGATCTCTTCACGATTAAACTTTAATGAACTTAGTTTGGATAGAAGCCAAGCAGCCCTTGCTCTCAAAAATGGAAATTGACAAGCAATAGCAGGGAAAATAAATCGAAGCAATACATCATCAAATTGATCTTTATATTCATCCTTCTTTAGTAATATCTCGGAAATTGAGCCAACCATATGTAGAGCTAAAATAAGTGAAATTAAAAGATTAGGTTTTAGGTAGATAGATAGTTGAAATTATTTCATAATCGTAAGTAATGTGAAATTAAAAATTTAAAAAAGCAAAGGTTTATATTACCTCCGTCTTTTTGTTGAGGTGTAGATTGAGGATTATTTAAAATTTCATTGATAAATTGAAGACATTTTGTTAAAACACCTTTTCGTTTTTTACACATTGAATTGATCAAATTAAATCCACAAAGCTGAGATGACTCATCGTCCATACCATCACCATACTTGGAGCGAATATATTCAACTGGATCATCATTCCATAGTCTCTCTTCAGTCTCCGAATGACATAACATTGGGTAAAGAACATCCGATAACAAAGCATTAGCATGGGGCTTCATAAATTTCCAAGCATGTGCATGACTTACAGCATTCTTTTAAATAAAATTAAAAATTGTAGGTAAGATAAGATATTAAAAAGAATGTAATACTGATATGTAATAAGGAATTTAACTTACATTGAGATAAAGAAGTGCATCTTTCATCACTTTGTCAGAAACAAAATCACCTCTTCTAAATGAATCCATGATTTTAAAAACCACCTGGAGTGCACCACCAGAGAATGTTTTCAAATACCAATTTGAAAAGTCCTTATACTCTTTATTAACGCCACCTTATTTTTATTAAAATTAAATGTAATTAGAATTCCTATATTTGATAACTTTACATCTATATAGATAAAGTTTTACTACATACCTGGGCTACCATATCTTTCAAACATTCTGAAGAGAATCCTCATGGCCCACTTTTTAACTTTCCACCATTCAGACATTTCTAAATCATCTTTATCATCATCATCTTCAGGTTTTTTACTATATTCAGCATTCTCTCGTTCTAATATAAGTCGTACGATTTCCATCCAATGTCCAAACCTTTCTCTTGTTACAAGATTTAATGGTAAATAATGTTGTGTAAGAGCATAAAATATTTTAAGAACGAATCGTTGCATAATGAGTGCGTTTGATGAATAATCATTAATAAGATGTTGAACCATAATTTGCCTAATAATTGTTAAAAAAAATATTAAAATATTTTCTACTCAATTCATCTTTAGTTTAGTTAACAAATTGATGCATTTAAAACTTACTGGACAAGTGGTAAAAGTAAATTCATTGCTTCATCTAATGTACTCCTCTCACTTCCTTTTTTATATTCAAAAACCTAAATAGAAATTAGACATTTTAGGTGAATTTAGAATTTATACTTTTATAAGATTGATTCTGGTTAATTATAAATTACCTTAACAAGAGCATGCAAAGAAGCAAAAGCACCTGGCCAACCTATAGGTATCAAATATATTATCAGTATCAGTATTATGCATAATACATATTAAAAAGATAATTGTAAAAAATACCTCCGACTTCCGGCGACTGAAGATAAACACATATTTTATCGACAAGTGAGGGCCAACGGCTATAATTTAAAAAAAAACCATTATAATTAATAATTAACTATAGAAAAATAAAATTATGCAATTATATTACCCAGGGAAATCCTTTCTTGATATAAATCCAATACAAACACATAATTGAGATCGAATTAAAAGTGGTGCATGAACACCCGCATCAACCAACGAGTCCCTTATGGCCGCTCGATCTTGCTCATGGATATGAAATCGTGGCTCCTCGTCCTCATCAGGCTCATTCCATGAGTTGGTCACCATATTTTTGAGATATATGGCTCCAGCTTGACGAATCGGCATCTCGATGTCATTACTCATAACAATTTGGAGGAGAGCAGGTGCAACTCCGATGATCTTTTCAATCTTTAAAAAAACCATTCATGATTAATACTTACGGCTAAACCATGACGATGACCATATTTAAATATAAGACATTTAGATAGCCACTTTACCTGTTTTAATTCCTTCTCAGCAAGTTCCCTCTGACTCGGGTCAATTGTTGACTTTAACAATTCGGCTAATTTTTTCATATCCATCTTATTATAAAAAGGGCCGCCTGACCACCACCGAACCGATAATGAGTTTACAGATAACAAAAAAAATTGAAACAAAAAGAACGCTTCACTTCTTTCTTGGTTCTTTGTCGGTTCTTTGTCGGTTCTTCTGGTGTCCAACAATTAAAATTTAAAATTAGGTTTTTTATAACAATGAATGAAATAGATAGGTAATAGAAATAGAAATGACTTTTTTGAGAAATAAAAATCGGATTTTTAGCGCAGCGTGCGCGTATAAGTGTAGTGTAGAGTGTATAGAGAGTAAAGTACTATATGCATGCTAGTTCTTTTCAATTCAAAGTATACAGGGTCGGATTTTATCAAGTTGACTTCGATAAAGTATACAAATAATCTTATGGGGAAATGAAAGAAAAAATCAAAAATTATTCAGACTAAATAGCAGGGTACTTTTAGTAACTCCTGAAAATCTCTAAATAAAAATAAAAAAAACTGAAAAAGTTAAAAAGTGATTATATTGACCACTGCACTGTAAAATCAGAATCAGGGGTAAAAAAAAGTTGCGTCATGTCATTGAACTCAAAAATCCAACTAGATGAGGCAGAGCAGAGACTTTACCCCTTATTTTGGGCGAAGGAAGGTGAAATCACTGAAGAGAGGTCAATGTCAATGTACTGACCACAAACCATAAAGTGACCGAAAGGTTTTTAGGACTTCATTAAGGGAGCTGTGTTTGCTTTAGGTAGGTTTGGGACGAAAAGTTGATGGGTTCGGTATGTTGAACCGAAAGACCCACATTTGACCTCATGGGGAACCTTCTCGACCTATTTCGATGAAAAAATTTACTATTGTTTCAAACATTTTTTCAGTCTTAAAATCCAACTATTTTGTATTTCTTGTTAGATTGGATGATTTTCGGACTATTTTTAACGATAAAAAGTAAAGAGCAGATGAAGGTCTTCTATATTTCCCTTGTTTGAGCTATGGCTATGACTATGACTAATCCTTATATTAATACCACTAATCAAAAGTCATTAAAAGGAGGTCATACTGAAACATACGTTACGTCTAAAGATTCCTGTACAATAATGCAATGTACCATTATTAAATGACTAAGGACTAAATGGACTATTTTGAGTGATGATATGTAGACTTTTAAAACCCCAACCCTGTATATTATGCTTTAGATAAATCTAGATGATTTTTGTATTTTGTTTAGACTTTAGTTTTATTTGTGTAAAAAGCCAGCAGAAAGTCAGTAAAAATAAAATACCTAGTCGGCTGCTGTCGGCTTGCTTGTATTGTATTATATTTATATAGGCCATACCAAAAACTAAAACACCTTCAATATTTGAAAGTCTTATTAAAATTAACTTGACCGAAATTGACCTTGACCGAAGGTCATAGGAAGCTGATACTGATAAGTGACTGATTTAAAGGTAAAGTATGTTATACAACTTATACTATACTCTAATATAAATCATAAAATAAAATAAAAATATTAAATTATTGTTTTACTTTTTTTAAAAATATGATTATAAAGATTTACCTAACGTATTTATTAATGTATTTATCTTTTTTATAGGTATATTTTTATTAACATCATCTTTAACTTAATTTCTATCTTGGTCGTCTTGCCTTATTTTTGACTTTGCTATAATTTGTGAGTTCTGTCAACTTGTGCTTTTCTACATTATTGGCTAAAGGTAACATATAGTGCCATTTAACATTTTACTTGACTCTTCTTTTAGAAATTAGACATCGATTTTTATAGTGATAGGATCATTATCATTTATCATTGTATTTGTATCGCAATAATCAGATACATTTAACTTTTTTTGTAATTTTTATATTTTTATTGAATTATAATAGGGTTTAATTTGCTGAATATTATTAACTGAACTGATAACAAGAACTAAAGAAACTTTTACTCCGAGCCACAGAAACTTGTGGATAACCCTCTTGATTATCAACTTGGTATCCTTATCAGTTGGTTGTATTTTGAATTGGAATTTAAACATTGGACTAAGGCTAGGTAAGTTTCAAAAATTGAATTTGGCGTAGTATAATTTAAAATATATTAATGTACTTGTACTTACCAACCTATTATAATATAATTCATAAGTACCCTACGCCCTACACACAAAAGATCTTGAAGCTTTACTTTGTTTTTAATTATCTTATCTTATTTAGGATTTTGAATTTGAATTTTGAAAAATAATATTTATTTTATGGGCTCGTTTATCGCTTGTGTTTGAATATCATTGAAGAAATCCTTATCGTTTGTTCTTAGAATCATTTTATTCTCTTTATTCTCTTATGGTAATTTATAAATAGATTTAGTTTAATTTAATTTTTAATTTCGAATAAGAGGAGTGGGCGAAAAAACATGCTTTTTTTACACAATAATTATACAACATTCAACATACCGATATTCATAATAATAATAATATAAAAACGTATAATATTGATATTTATTACAATTTAACTTTTTAATTTTTTAATTTTTATTAATTTTTTTAGCTGGCTTCAACTCTTCTCAATTTTTTATTGGAGGACTCTGTAGTTTTATTTAATAGAACAAAATAAAATATCAAGTTAAGTGCTTGAAATAAAGCTGGAGAAAAGATCTTTCCAATGATATAGTGTGACTGTGGCATCCTCAAACTCAAATAGAAACTGACTAGAATTGAAGAAAAGTTATTAAGCAAATCAGAAAAGAAGTCCAAAAATTAAAGATATTAGAAAATTTCCAAAACCAAAAATCCAAATTTTAATCTTATTAAATATAAATTTACACAATAAATTCTAAATAAAATATGGCTCGATCGGCATTTGGCAGAGAAAAAAAGAGAGTTTTGTCAGCTAAAATTAAATCAACGATTCCTGCTGGTGAAGAAATTGATGAAGGTAAATTAAATAAAAACAAATAATAATAGTAGCTTTATAATAAAATTTTGCTCCTTTATAATATGTTTTAGATCTTGAAAATATAGAAAACGATTATGATAATGATGATAGCAGCAATTGGTATTCATTAGAAAATTCAGGGATAAATAATATCAGAGGATTATTTCTCCGGTCAATGTCCATAGTTTATTTTGTTGCTTTTTTATCATTGTACTTTCAAATAGAAGGTAAATTATATTCATTATTCAAATTATATTTTGTTTTTTAGTATTTCTATAAGCAAACGTTAAACGTATATATTTAATAATTATTTACATTAAAGGTCTATTTGGATCGAATGGAATAACACCAATTAAAGCAGAATTAAAACTTAATACAAGGGACTCGGAATCATGTTTTAAAGATAAATTGACATTACTTTGCTATATCCCAGGGAGTTTGGAGCTTGATACACAACACTCGGCTGAGCTCTTGGCATTAATTGGAATCATATTATCAGCATTCGGGTAAATTATTATTTTAATATTGTACTTAAGGTACTTATCCTATAAATCTAAATTTTATTTGATATTGACAATCAATACTGATAGTTTTGAGTTTGAGTATGAGTACCTAGTTTTTTTTTCTTGTTTTGATAATATTTTATATCTTGTTTATTTTTAGAGCACTATGTGTTCACTGTTGTGTTGCGCCAATCTTTGCATTACTTTGGATTTTATATTTTTCAATATATCAAGTTGGTGGAGTTTTTCTTTGGTTTCAATGGGACATCCTATTACTCGAGTCTGGTCTGCTGGCAATATTAGTTTCACCTTGGCTGCCAACTAAAAGAGCACTTGAAAGTAAGCCTAGAGACTATATGACTATATGGATGGTCAAATGGCTTTTATTTCGGCTAATGTTTTCATCTGGAATTGTCAAACTTTCATCTGGTAAGTTTATAATTTGTGCTCGTTTATTATGTTTTAATTTAATTTAAATGTTAAAATAAACAATGCAATAAACCATTTATTTATTAGGATGTCCAAAATGGTGGGGATTAACTGCACTTGATTATCATTTCGAGTCCCAATGCTTACCAACACCACTGTCATACTTTTCTCATCACCTTCAGCCCTGGATTCTTAAATTAATGGTAGTAGGCACTTACTACATTGAAATTGTTGTTCCTTTTGGTAATTATTTATTATATTCTTCTAGACCATATAATTAATTGATTTCTAAAATATTTTAGGCTTCTTCGCACCTTTTTCATTTGTAAGAAAGTTTAGTTTTTATCTCCAGGTAAAATTATACTTTATTATAAATAACTTATACACCCGTTGTCGTATTAAATACAAAATAAAGTTTATACATTACCAATTTTTCACTTTTTTCTATTTTATTTAGATTATATTTCAGCTTTCAATAATACTAACCGGAAACTATAATTTCTTCAATCTTTTAACCATTGTCCTTTGTATTAGTCTACTGGAATATGATTACTTTAGTAAGTACTTATCGATTACTTATTCTATTATATATAAATAATAATTTTTAATAAATCTTATTTTCATTAAATTATTTAGATAAACAAAAAGCACAAGTTAGATTTACGTTTGGAAGATTTTGTAATCTCTTTATCTCATGGTTTTTAATTGGGATGTCATTTTATTATACTTGGATTAATTTTGGGATTAAAGTAAATCCGGATTTCACAATTTCGTCCAAAATAAGTAAAATTTAATTACATGATGTAAAAATTATGGATATAAATTAAACTTGTTGGTTCTTATGATTATTTCAGTGTTTAAGAAAGTCGATTATGATTGGTTTATTGGGATAGCTGTTCCATATGTAAGATACATAGTAAACTATAAAACTTTTGGTGAATAATATTTGATTACTTTTTAGTCAATGGCTCTTGGATGCCTCACACTGTTTTCAGTAATCGCGCGGTCGATGACTATGGCTGTACTAGATGTAAAATCATGTTTAGGGAAATTGACTTCATTAACGTCAACTCTATTCTATGGAGCAATCTGTGTTGGAATATTTTCCTTAAGCTTGGTTCCATTATCAGCATTACACAAAGAAACAAGCCAAGGATTATGGAAACCTATCAGATTTTGGCATAATGAATTGAATAAATTCCATTTAGTTTCAAGCTATGGTTTGTTTAGAAGAATGACAGGTAATAATTCAAATCAAATAATATTCATCTTGATTTTTGAAGTGTACATACACTTAAAAGCTACAACTCGAAAGATTTATAATTTATGTATCTTGTTTTTTATTCTTCAGGTACTGAAGGGGGACGTCCAGAACTAATTTTAGAGTATTCTGATGATGTCAATGGACCTTGGAAAGAATTTCATTTTCTTCATAAACCTGGAAATCTGTCGGCAATGCCTACAGTTGTCCTCCCACATCAGCCAAGATTGGATTGGCAACTATGGTTTGCCAGTTTATCAACCTACCATGATAATCCATGGTTAGTTTCATTAGTGTATCGGATTCTTCAAGGAAATGATGAAGTCAAAAAGTTAATGGACATCAATGGAATGCCCTCTAAGCCGCCAAAATATGTTAAAGGGTCTCTTTTTCATTACACTTATACAGACCAGGATAAAGCAGATTGGTGGAAAAGAAAAAGGCAAAATGATTACTTGCCAATTTTTTCAAAAGAACATCCACCATTAGGTAAATATGTAACTAATAATACCGATAACTAAATACTTAGGTACTATGCTGGTTTTATATTGCTATATATTGAAAAAAGTTTTTAATTTTAATTTTAATTGATTGATTTTATTTAAATTTATAGTTGAGTATGTTAAAAAAATGGGTTATCTGGACGATGATTATCCCTCAAAAGTAAACGAAAACTTGACTGCCATCCTTGACAAGATCAGAATTATTTCTACTAATGCTGCACAGCCAGAAATGGTTATTTGGGCTTCACTTTTGTCCATGCTGATTATCATCTTTACATCGAAGATATTTTAAGAGCTCAATATAAATTAGTAAGTACCTACAGAATAGGTACTTAAGACTAGCTTTTTCCCTTAAAAACCAAATTCCAAACCAAAGCAGCTATTAACTTTACATTCGATATTAGTACAGAATACTTATATTGTGTAAAATATGAATCTACTACTACTATCCTTGTGAGTGACTGATACTATTTTTTTGTTTTTTGTTCATTCTTACTACTATTTTTTTGTATTTATCTTTTTGATTTAGATACAATTATGTCATTTATTTATTTGGATTTTTTTAAATTTTTACCTAAAACGTAACGAATGATATTTTTTTGGAAAATTATAACAATTTTTACGATATCGATTATCGAATTAACAATAGGATATTAATTTATTTATTATACTCAACACAAGATAATTATGATCTAAATATTACAACAAAGTTTCTTTTTATTGTACCTTTAAAGTATTAGGTATTGGATAGTTATTTTAAAAGAATTTTTGTTCTTATTAAAATTAAGCATTTATATTGATCATGGACCTAAATTTTTTAATTTTGGTTAATTTAATATTTGCATAACTATTGAAAAGCTGGGCTAATTTATACTATAATTTTATCGTTTTCCTTTCCTTTGATTCATTTCTGAATCTTGGTAATATTGATTATTGAGACCAAATTGAGTTTTTCAGACCTGATTTACATTCACACGTACTTTTCAAATATCTATAGTATGTATTTTCAAAATGTAAATAACCTACCTAATTTGACATTTGGTTTAAAACCTTCATTACAGGCACAGATAAAGGTCTCATTCTCAGGTATATATTTATATTAAGATTTATATATAAGTTAAAGTTAAGATAAGGATAATTAAGGTGTCATTATATGTTGTATTAGTTATTAGTTAAAGTAGAAAGAAGTAAGCTTTAAACTTTTAATTGTTAAGCCTAATAAGGTAATATTTTCCCTTGTAATCTCTCTCGTTTAAGCATTTAATGCTTAAGGTTAATAATTAATTAGTTATTTAAAAAAGAGCTATATTCACAATTATCTATATAAATGACTGTATTTTGGATGATCTCCTTATGTACCCTAATAATAATTGTTGTAAATTATCTGAAGTTTATTAACCTAAACCTAAACCAAATGTGTTTAAAATGTGTGTACATAGTATAATTCACCTAAATCTCTCTAAACTCTAAATATTATTATATAAATTCAATTCTATAAAACAAATATTATACTTGATTGTATTGGACATAATATTATTAGGAATTAGGATTAGATTTTATTAATCAAATCAAAAATAAATATTATTGATCTAAATTCTAAATTTCTAAAGCAAAAAATGTCTTGGTCTAACTAAACTAAATACAACTGTGCTCAAAAACCAGATTTAATTAAAGCAATGCAAGTATAAGTAAATGGTTGCCAAAACTCGGTTTTCAGAGCCAAATCTTAATGATTACTTACCTAGATTTCTAGCATAAAGTTAAAAATAATGGACTTAAATTGTTGGAATGCATGGGGCATCATAAATGGACTTATTAAATGGACTTATTATTATTTTGTGATAGTTTTAGTAGGGGTATATAAAGACATTTCTGCTAAACCTGGATATTTTACTCATTCACATTTTCAAAAAAACCATAATTTATTTAATACCAACTTTTTCTTTTTTTCGGAGGTTTTGCTTTTTTAGACTTTAGTTTTTAATTAATTAGGTACTCAATTTTTAACCGGTTTTTTAACTATTTTTTAATTAAAAACGGGTTTACAAGATAGCCTTTATTTTATTGCACTGTAAATGGTAAAATAGACCGATCGGTCATTCAAATTATTAGGTAATTAATTGTCAACAAAGTGCCAATTTTTTAACTCTAAAACATTTTAAAATTAATTAACTTGAAATAATTATAATTATACAATATAATATACATGCTCTCATGGCTAGTGCCAGTCGTCGAGTCCTTTAATTTAACTTTTATTACTAATAGTAATTTTATTATTACGATTTTTTAACAATTGACTCAAAAGAAAAGAGCTCGGCTATTCATTTTATTGAAACTTAAGTAGTGAAGGCCACATACACCTACACCATACTAAAGCAGGTAAATTAAATAATTACATTTTGGATTTTATTTAAAATAAATAATCTAGATTAGGTATATTATTATTTATGTTTACGGATTCTTTATTAAATGTATGATTCATTATTATGTGTAAAAACTCATCTAGTGTAGTTTAAACAATATATATGTACCTCTATGTGTATGATTTATATATTTTAAATTTTAATTTGGGAACATAATTTGCTGATTGCTGTGATATACTCCCTGTACTTTGGACCTTGACAATGTGTGACATAGTAGAAAATAGAAAAGATAAAGATGCTTTAATATATGGAGAGTGAGAGAACCCAAATACCACTAACCGCAATTTCGTTAAATTCACAGGTTCCCGAAATTCCGTTTATCGCACCCGCACTCGACTCAAAATACCACATGAAATAACAATTCCTTCATGGTTTTGGTTGCATGACTCGAATGAAATGATCATATTTAGAATCATAATCATTGGCAAGAAGTTGGAATTGTTGACGAAACAAGTTTTGGGTTTTGGGTTCTTTACTGCCTTTAAATATTGATAATAAGAGTCTTTTGTACTACGCTATGTTACAAATCAAGAGCGCAGAAAGAAATTATGTTTCCTTGTACGTAAATTGATATACCTATTTATTATTTTATAGATTCAAACACGAGAAGATACCACCAAACGAATCAAATCCAAATGAATGTACCAAATCTGATCCTCATCATGTCAAAATGTGTTCAATAATACAGATATTTACCATAGACCCGCAAATTAATTATAAGGATTATTTTATGAAAAAAAAGTAGAAATTAAATCTTACAAGTCGAGAATAATTTGGAAAGGAAGGTTGTCGTAAGTTTATACTTTTCTACATATTTTTTATCGTATTTAAAGATAAGCGTTTGAATTTTTGAACTAACATTATACTTATTTATAATAGTTGATTACTATTCCACATCCATATCCTTGATCTTGAAAAAGTGTTTTGAAATTGGACTCATTGTAAATTAGGAACAAAAAGAAATAGAAAAGAAGAATAAAAGTTGGTTACCATACTAAAGAATTTGCTATCTTTTTTAATTACATTACAGATACTCTCTCGACTAAAGAATTTGTTACCTTTTTTTTTAATTACTTTACAGATACTCTCTACCTACAAGTGACGTTGACATTTTTTGTCCAAAATATGTTTGGTAAAATTGGTCGATTACCATTCATCTATTTTCAAGAAGGTTTTAGAATATTCGGGCGATGCATAATCAATTCAAGTTCTCCAATATTTGCACAAAAAGTGTTCAGAAGTTTTCGAGTCTTCCAACTGCATTCCAGATGTAATTTTTTTTATTGCATTTTACAATAGAATTTTGTTACTGTGCTAGCAGTAATAACTTAACAACATGTTTTAATCTTTTTTAATAGTATGGTCTGAATATATATCTAATTTGGCAATTAAAAATGGACATACAAATCCAAAATCAAAGAAATGGCTCATCTCTTTTTTACTCTACTCCCTTTGTGACCCAAAGTTTAAAAGCATTAAAGATGAAGAAATATTTGTGTAAGCTAAACAATAAAATTATAAAGTACAATTGAAACGGCACGCAGTCATGTCATTATGGATTCTTAAATTCTAAAATATTTATTTCGAATTTTAGACATGCAAAGGATCTGGATTTTATACGCGAATTAACTGAAGCGACAGTTGTTTGTCCTGATTGCGGAGACCGATTAGTCATTGATAAAAAAGTTTCCAAAATAAAGTATTGCCATTGTCTAAATTCGCCCAGTGCTTATAATAGAAAAATTGATGGATATGGTATAAACATTTATCTCATATTGATATTCATACTATACTTAAAATACTATTTTTTAATATATCCAATTTATATTTATATTTTAGATTGGAGTCCATTTGTTGAAACACCAGATCTTATTGTTTGGAGACAACCAAAAGCTGACAGGCCTGGTCTTTATATGTACAAAGGTAAGTAATTCAATTTTTATCTTGATTGATTTTAACTAAAAAAATTTGAATTAATTCGATTCACTTGTAGTATATGGAAATTATGATGACATTACTAGCAGAGAATTTTTTTCTACACAAATGGATATTGTGTATAGAAAGAAATGGGACAGTTCAGTAATTACATTAGATATTGTTGATCAAGATAAAAGTACTAATTCAGAGCTTATATATTGGGAAATGAAATGGTAAATGAGGAAAAAGTAACATTTTAAAATTAAACTGGATTATTTTTATCCAAATATTTTTAATTATTAGGCCAAGATTATTTGCAAATCGTGACTATTGCTTCAGTCGAAGGCATAAAATTGACGAGAAAGCAAAAGAAATGGTAATTATGAACAAGTAAGTAAAAAAAAAAATCTTTATCCTTGAACATTGACGAATCTTAATATTTACCTAAGTAAAAAGTGGTTACTGGTTACCTAATCCTAATAAGATTTAGTAATGAACTTTTATTTTTATTATTGAAGGGCTGTTGAGGATCCTAAAGTTCCAGAAAAGAAAGGAAATGTTCGAGTAAAAGAGTATTTTAGGTATTAATCGCATTCACAATTTTTATTATACATACCTATATTGCTTAAACTCGATTAATATTTACTTACGTAGTTATTACTAATTTTGCATTTTTTCTAGTGTAATGCATATTCGTGCCTTGAAAGGAATGGATGAGGTATAATAATTTTCTAATAAGATTTCCAAATCCAAAGTATAAAATAGCAGTAAAAGTTGAAAGTGTTTAAAATCATAAATATAATTCTTTATTTCATTTTCAAACAAGAACGGACTCGAGTTTGGACTGACTTACTTCGATAATCCAGGATTAAGTTTGCCCACATGGCTATCAAATTGTAAGTGTTTATAAAAAATATATTTATGCAATATGTTGGTACTACTATATATTTTAACTTTATAACAATTTTATACATTTTTAAACTTTAACATGAATTTTTTTTTAAATAAAAATTCTTTACTAATTTTGCAGGGGCAGCAATGAGTGGTAAGTGTTTTAAAATAATAATTATACATACATGCTGATAGATTTCTTAAATTCCTAATAAATTAAAAATCTATACTTTTATTTCAAGGAATTCCAAACTTTTTGACGGATGTTCGCAAAGCAGCGATTGCCAAAAGGGGAACTTAATGTTAATTAGTCTAACTTAAAAACTCGATTAGTCCTTAACTTCATTCAAATTTTAGTAAAAAAAATTTATCAAGCGACTAGAAGAACATGAATACAGTATATGTATCAAAAATTATGCCAGACTTTAATCTGCTGCTAAAAACTAGACAAATTATAAAATTATTCAAGTAGGTTATTAACAAAATCGTTACCTATTGTTATATAAAAACATATATTATAATAAAATCATGTTAAAAATATATCACTCAGTCAATTACTATATATTACCTAAATTAATAATTATTAGTACAAAATAAAATAGCTTGAAACATATTAATTTGAATGATTAATTAATGTGTATTTTGAATTTGGAATGTGCTTTGTGCCTTTTCAATATTGATTGATTTTTAATTCATTTCATTTCATCTTATCGAATCTTCTCAATCTAAAATTTTGATCTCAAATCGACAATTTTAATTTCTCGTTCATTTTCTAATGCTGTATGACTCGCTTCGTAGAATAAAGGTTCCTAAATTAGACAAAAATAATAAGGTTAACAGGTGTTTTACTATTTTATTAATATTACGTAGAAAAGTTTAGCTTGAAATGATCACATGCATTGCACTATGCACTGAACTGAAAAAGATTTATTTTTTTACTTACGGTAGTGTTTTGAGGATGTGGATGAAATCCTAGAGTAAATTTAATTTTTTAATTAAATGGTGCGATAGTTAGGAAAAGATAATCAATTCTTATTAAATCGATTCGTTATAAAATAAAGTGATTATGAGTTAAAATGGAATCAGTTGACAATAGTTGAACATTGACATTAACAAAGTCTCCTAAATCACTTTAATAAACATTACTGTATATATGTTATTGAAATATTCAATTTAACTAACCTGTTTCAGTACAATTACCAACTACCTCCATACCAAAAGGACTTAAAGTAAATATTCCCACGCTATTATAAGTAGGAGCTACTACCACTGCAACTGCCTCTGGCATAGAACACTGTAATAGTAAAAGTTATAAAAAGGCGAATCTAACTAGATCAAATTAGGGACTTGATTTAACTTAATCAAATCTCATTTCAAGTAAGGAGTTAGGTAAGTATTGAGCTTATAGTCAGTATTCAGTACTAGTACTAGTTGAATTTGCTGATTTTAAAAGTATGGTATTACCTGAAAACAATAACTTGAATGCAGATCAATCGAGGATAAAAAGGCTGTTTGACTGGGATGTGTGTGTATCCAACCAAGGGAAATTAAATCCAACTGTAATTTAAGAATTCATTTTTTAGCAAGTACCCTTACAAGATAAGATGACAATTTTAAATATAAATATAATCATAGCCATAGCCTTTATATAGAAAGTAGAAAGGCTTTGATATATACTAAGGATAAGTACCTTATCTTGTATGGTAAAGATCTCGAGCTCGTTTTCAGTCGTACACGAATTAGCTGTTCCCGTTTGCTTAGGGACAATTATATGAGTAATAATTAAGCGACCACCAATCTGAAGATTAATAAAAATTTTAAAAATAATTAATGAATATTTCACTATAAAATAGGTTGTACATATGATTATGAGTAAGTATCTTACAATCTTTCCAGTTAAATTCCCACACGTTTCAATATTTCTTCTAGTATTTGACTCAGCTAGTTTCTCGAATTCAGTCGTTAAATTACCAGGTATAATTAACTAAAAGTTATAAATAAAGGTAAATTTTTTAAATGATGCTTTAAAATATTTTTCTATTACTTGTCTTAGTCCAGTTGATATCGGTGATAATAATCGAGTTGGCTTAGTTGTCCTATCGACTGATGGAAAAGAATCATTTACAGCAGGTGACTGATGGGCCATAGGAGGAGGAGCTGAAGGTGAATATGTCCCATTTCTAATTTCGTTATCATATATTGACGGAGCAACTGGCGATAAAATGTACTTTTCTTCAACACCTGAATTAGGCCTTGAATTTGAAGGTGATATTTTTTTATTGACAGTAAGATTGGCCATCATTTCATTAATCTTATGGTCTTGTTCTCGTTTTTTTCTTAAAGCATCTTCTCTTACTCTATCCTCCTCTTCTTGCCTTCTTTTCTGATCCAAATAGTCTTCATGTTCTTCACGAAATTGGATTAACAATTGGTTTTTCAAGTTTTCACTCTTCGGTAGGACTAACTTACAGTTTTTCATGATAGCACTAGATATATAAAAGTTAAGATTATTAATATTTGGTAAATAATACCTACCTCAACCTCCTAATACCTTTGTAATTTAATTAATTTTAATTATAAATCTTATAAATAAATACACAGGCTAGGTATAGAGACCTTATAATATATATTATGGCATTTGAATTAATCTTAAGAAAAGCTAACTAATCTATAACTAAACAAAAAAACGGAGTAAAGTTAAAATAGTCAGTCATATACCTTCTCTCATTTGCTGGTATTTCTTTATATCCAGGATGTAGTTTCAATTTTTCCAAAAATATGCTAAAAATTAAAAAATATAATAAAGGTAAAGAAAATCCCTACATTTTTTAGTCCAATTTTAATTTAAATCTAGAGAAAATGAATAATAATAATAATAAGTCAATACTCCCGACTCCCATCTAACTCCCATCATTCATTATTCATACTTAATGTTTGTTTTAATTCATTTTCTTGTTTAAATACCCTGATCTATTAAAGATTTGACTTACGTAAGATATCTTAAATAAAGGGTGTATGCATGTTCGATATTATTATCCTCTAGATAATTATTTGCAGATCTTAACAACTCTTTCCCTGACTGGACATAATGGATGGCTTTAGTTGAGTTCTTGAAATTGACATCACTCGCAAAATTTGATAATTTGGCAATCCTTGTTTCAGCATCCAACTTAGGGCTCAGATCATGAATTGAACCAACTAAAATAAAAAAGAAGGGGTAATATATTAGCCAAGTTAGATTATTATTATTCATTTTACTAAGATTTTGATTGTTAATTTTTTTATCAGTCAAATCAGATCATCTGTCTTATTGAATTTAAATTTAGATATGGTTTGTCAAATGTCAAACTGATTTAGTAATTTTAGAGATTTTGTAAACTTGATCTTTAACATAATTTAATTAAGTCAAGTAGTTATATCTATCAAACTTACTTGATTTTGGATTAGACATATTCTTGTTATGAACCGGGCCAGAGGATTCAGGGTTAAATACCTAAAAAAATCTTTAAAAATGTCATGATTATTATAAATATATTATGAATAATGAATTCCTAAGCCTAAACTAAACCTATAATACCGTTGAAAATTAAGGATTATAAATTATATCATAGACATGGACGTAGTATTTTTAAGAAATGACTCACCCAAATCAGCCTTTAAAGTTGTTAAAATTAAAGTAGGTACTTATGACTTAATTGAAATACACTTAAAATAGCTTAAAATAACGATGTAATATGTAGTGTAAATTTAATAAGGCTTAATAATAAAATAAGTGACAGTTGACACTTACACTGCACTGCACACACTACTTTTATTTTTATCCAACTAGGTAAATCTAAATCTAATCTAAAATTCTTTTAATTTCTTTTCTGAATTTTTTAAAGAATGAAACTTTCGATTTTGTCACTTTAACTATTCACACTAAACTTTCTTTGAAATTATAAGACAATAGACGAATCAATTTTATAATTGCATATTAATTATTAAATTGAATATAAATATTTAGTTTTAAATAAAAATCAATTTTACAAACAACAAACAAAAAATCTAGAAATTGATTCAAATTCAATTCAAGTTTTGTTTTTGTAATTTTTATAGGTAGCAGAGCAGTGAGCAGGTATAGTTTTTTTTTTCAAGTTTTCAAGTTTTTTTTAATAGCTAGGATAGGGTTGTAGTTGTATTATTGCATTGTAGTATGTAAGTATTCAGTATTCTATAACGTATTAGCTGAATTTTCACCTAGTAGGTCCTACCTGGAAGATCCATTAAATTCATTAGGACCATTGTCATTGTTCATGAAAATTTTGATCCGATGATGATCTACCTAATTTAATTAACAACCTATAGTTAACCAAATATGTAGAACTATTCTAGTTCTTTTATTTTCCATGAATCAGATTTTTATCCGATAGGATCCGAATCCGAATTTGTTTTTTTCCATTAAATAATTATGATATTGATTTTCACAAATAAGAGCATTTATTAAAGATGATTCAAATGGAATCACCTTTATCCAGGACCCAAGATATCTGTACATGCTCGTAATTGTCCATTTTTACTGATAGGTAAGGTACTACAGATAGCAGATAGTGGCAGATAGGGTACCAAACTATAAATTTATAAAATCAACAGGAAGCACTTTAACTTTAAATACCTGGTAGATCATTTTTATTAGTATGGTAATCTTTTAAGTATCGTTTTATGTACATGTTTTTATTCCATCGAATTAGAATAACTTTGAACACTACTTTATATTTGCTAATTTCACTTTATATTAAACCTAATTATGTTATTTACAAAATAAATAATATTATCTAACTTATTCCTTTTTACAATTTTTGGTACTTACGATTAGTGAACCTGTACATCACTAATAATAATAGTAGTATCAATAAAATCAATTAGTATCTGATCTGATCGGATCTGAAATCTGTAGACTGAAAATGTAAAAGTCAAAAGTAGGTACCTAATACAAATACAGATATTATCTCTCCTCACCTCTAAAAAAAGAATATAATATTTTAAAAATGGCAAATGTTAGGAAAAAGTTGATTAGGTGAGCGTGAGTGACAAGTATCTACAATAAAAAGCAATTACATGACCTGTAATCTGTACTATGTTATATTTTATCTCGAATTAAATAATGATTTCAAAGTCCCCAAGCTCTTCTTCACTTGGTAGATTAATATTTTCGACGGGTACGAAATTAGGATCAATTGGTGGTAGTCCAGCTAAAATAAACAAAATCATTAATATTAATAAACGATAATATCTTCAAGTTTTTTTAGGTAAAAAATGATCTTGCTACCTGCTTCTCTTCTGGCCAATTCTATATATGCTTCCCTTAGAGCCCAATCTTTCATTCTTATATCTGGCCAATATGCAAAGACAAAAGGAACAAAGATCAACGCTACAGTCACAGTCCAGAAAAAGATTGAATTCATAATCTAGAATATATAAAATCAATCAATCAATGATAATAATCAGTTAAATTAGATGCACGTTTAAGATCGTATTAAATAGTAAGAAAAGATGAGATTTTGAGATATTTAAAAACATAAGTAAATTACCAATTTGTCTTCCTCTTCTGATTTGTTACTAAATCCATAAGAAACCCAATATCTCTGCAAAGAAATATATCACATTTATTATGAGACCAAGATAAAGATATCAAGATAAAGATGCACAATACCTTCTTAATTGGTGTATCAACTGTTTTTTTACTGACTACTTGGTCAGCATTCATGGCTGGTGCTGTGACATCTTTGTTATTTTTTGAGGTCGATATTAATGCATTTTGGATAAATAGCCTTGACCCGACTCGTGGTGCTTGTATTAGTAGTTGTTGACGAGTATATGAGACAAGACTCCGTCGAATAAGTGGCGATAAATTCATGATTCACTTTTTTGACTTTTTTAATTGCAGTAACAATTCAAACTAAACCTAAAAAACAAAAACACAAAATAAAAAAAATAATCTAAATTCTAAATTCATACATCATCTACACTAGTCATTTAATTCAACTCTGAACGAACACCAGCCTTGTCCTCAAATTCAATTAAGAAAGTAAGTATGTGAATGTGAACGCAAATTGGGCTAAATCGAATGAATAGACTAGTAGGTAGGCCTTTATAATATGTATAATTATATTATAAATAAAAAACCTCCAAAAATATAATCATATTTATAAAATATAGTGTAAATCTACATTAGGTAATCGTTATCGTTTAGTCATTTAATTCAGCTCTGAAAACCTACTTTAT
The DNA here is from genome assembly GCA_034699045.1 of Nanhermannia cf. coronata Gr-Ori-00579. Classification (NCBI taxonomy): domain Eukaryota; kingdom Metazoa; phylum Arthropoda; class Arachnida; order Sarcoptiformes; family Nanhermanniidae; genus Nanhermannia; species Nanhermannia cf. coronata Gr-Ori-00579. Next base: position 29,918 of record JAQIXA010000764.1, read on the forward strand.
TCTCAAATACAATTTAGAAAGCAAATACATGTAAAAAAAAAAAAAAGAGCTGACATTGAGACGCAAATTGGGCTATTCAGAGCTGAATCTGAATCAATCTCCAAAAATAAAATTTTTCTGTTAAGTTTTGTAATTTGTGGGTCATGTCATGTCATGTTAATTGTTAATTGACTGGCTTACCTTAATATAATTATGCGAGCACCACCATCAAAAAACCAAATGGAGTTGAACAATGTACCAGGATTGTCAATTAAAAAGATAATTAAAAACAACAATTATTAAAAAATAATTAAATACAAAAAGAAGTTTTTTAAAAAATAATTTTGGATTTTTGGATATTCCTTTACAAGTTATAGGATTTAGCTCAACATTTAACTTATGTGTAATGTGATCGAATCGGGCCATTATGTATGTCCGATTTTTTTAGGTGTTTCCATTTCCAATTGTTCAAAAGTATCACAAAAGTCCATTAAAGTTAATTAAATATACATTTTCTTATATAAAAAGTGCAGTGGATTTGATAGAGCTCGTCAAGTTCTATCGAAAATTTGCAAAGAGAATTATGATTTAATTGAAAGTTTAGAGCTTTTAATAATTGAAATTGAAAAGGAGCTGAATTATGTCCCATTTGATTCAATCAAATCAAAATCAAATGCGACCCATTATGGGACTAACAATTTTTTTCTTGAATTGAAATTGGAAATGCACTGCAACTGCAAGAATGTAAAAGGCAATTGACAACAATTGTAAAATATTTTCCAAGCTTGTAAAAAATGTGTTCTTTTGAAATGTGTTCTTCAGTACCCTATTTAAAAGTATACAGGCACAGAAGAATTAGCTTTTATTAAATTTTTTAGGAACATATTTGGCAAATTTTAAAAAAAGTGTATTAATAAGTAAGTATTATTAATTTTACAAAAATCAAAAAGTAATACATAGGGTGATAGTACCCTACAATAATAAAATAAGAGTAGGTAAGATAAGACTAGATTACTAGATAGGTAATAGGTATAGGTATGTATTTAGGTATGTTTTAAGTAGCTTTAAAAAAAGTGTAAAAGCAAAGAAAATAACGTTTTAGGTAAATATTTTTTAAAAATTGATTTTAGAGTTTAGATTTAAGATTCGATGGTTTTTTGTCTGTAATTATCATTAAAATGTCAATTTTGGGTAAAGGTCTAGAGCTAACCGTAAGCTTTGAGGCAAATTAACTTTTTTGTTTGTAAATTAACGAATCGTACATCTTTTTTTTTACAACTTTTGGAGCCTACATATTATTTATATACGCAATAGTACTGATAAATTAAAAGTTCCTTATGTATAAATAATTATTTTTCTTCATCAAGCATATTAAAGTAGGTAATAATTTTTTTTAAATAATTTCAAGGTAAGTACTATGAATCGTAGTACTTACGATTATCATATGATACGGCTTGATCAAAATCTATAAAATGTAAATTAAGCTTTGATAAACCAAATTCTGCCTAAAGTAACGTATCTTACAGATACTTTAATAATTGCTATTTTTTAAGATATGCATATTGTCTTGTCATTGAATGAATGGCTCGTCCAAAATCCAAGAAAAGAAAATTAAGCTCTGATAAACCAGGTTAGTTTTTATCTGTAGTTACTTTAAATGCTAAAAGACTTTTATACACTAATTAAGCAAATTTTTAAAAAAATGCTTGGAAACTAAAAATTTAAATAAAACTTTGTAATAAAGTCAAATTTTTGAGCAAAATCATAAAATCATAAATATCATCCAAAAGTAGCTGGTCAACAAAGACATAATTCTACAAAATTAAAGAATTTCTTATAATAGTAATCAGGACCAGGACAAGGACCAAAATCTTGTAATCCAATTACGATTACGATGTATGGTTGGCTGCCTTAGAAAGTCTCAAGTAAATTACAAGAAATATTTACTAAACACTGTCTTAATTTTAGGTCAAAATTTGTCAATTTTTTCTTACAAATCTAAATTTTGAAGGATAATGAACATTTACAAGAAGAAGTAGTGGCACGAGAGAAAAGTTCTATAGCAAAATGGCTTCCCTGGAAGGCAAATTATCAAAAAATGATCGAAAATTAAATCCTCTGGATATTCAGGAATCGAGGTTGGCTCCAGCTCTTCGATCTTATATACAACTTTTTGATGAGATTCACGAAGATCTTAAGGTATAATTATGGTTTTTCAGAGCTAAATATAGTTATATGTAGCATAATTTCCTCCCTAATTTTGTAACCTTTGAATCTAATAGTATTTGTGTTTATTTCAGGATGTCCAAAAAATCCTTCAAGTTAAGAACCTCAAATCGAAAACGAAGCAAGATTTATTTAAGACCTCTAAATGGACTTTGAAAATAATCCAGGATTATGAAGATTTTATGAGAGATGAGAAATTGGAAATTTCAAACTTACCTTCAACATTGAAGTATCCAAAACCAATCTTTGAATCAAAACATGTACAAACTGATGAGATAGTAGGTGAAGTAGTCAAATTCAATCGGGATATCTACCAGAAAGCTAAAGATGTATTGAAGGAAAGATTAAAATTTAGATATGCTAATAAATATAAGCCATCATTACCATTTCCTTGTGATTTTTTGGGAAGAACAAAAAGCCAAAAATCAATTAAACTTAATTTGGGAGATGCCTTCATCAATGATGGCCCATGGGAAAATCTAGTCGATGATCTATTAAATCAATTGAGGATGATTCTTTATGAAATTGAAAATGGACCTTCGGCACCAGCACCAAATAACTCATTGCCTTTAGCTTCTCTTGAAGATGAACCAACGCAGTCTGAAGATATTGAGATTTTGAGAATAGCATCATTAGAATCATTAGCTGGAGCCAAAGATGAAACTTTATCATTGGTGAACATACTTTCAACTGAAGCTGAACAAGATGAAGAAATAAATCATACAAAAGTGATCAATAGTTTGGAGATAATTGAGATTGAAGAGGCAGTTGAAGTTGAAAATCCACAATCATTAGTTTCAATACCATTGACTGATAAAACTTCATCAAATCTTGTAATGTTATTCCCTGATAAATCGAAAAATTTAGAAAACGCTCAAGAAAATGAATTTAGAGATTCGGTTGACTTTGATAGTTCTAAATGTTTGAAGAAATCATCAAAAGAAGAATCAAGTTCAAGATCAGAACAGGCCAATCAATTCCATTCGACAAATAGTCCAAGTAAATTACCAGATTTAAATGGAAATTCATATCCTGAGGATAATAAGTCGAACATTTCGTTTTTGAAATATGCAAGAAATATGGATGAGGATAATAAGTCGCACATTTCGTTTTTGAAATATGCAAGAAATATGGATGATTCTGTCAATTCAAATGGTTCTGAAAATACTACAAATAAAACTTGGATTAGTTCAAGAAAAAATCAAAATGTCCAAGATATTGATGAAACTTCATTCATTGAGAACTCAAATGGCCCGAAGAAATCAAAATCAAATGTCAAATTTCCAGCTATAAAACACACTCCATTTGTGGAAAAAACTTATCAAAATGATTCTTATCAAAATGATATTTGTGAGGATAAGCAGACTAATGTTGAGATTGCCGAACTACAAGATAAATGCCAAACAAAACCTAAAAGGAAAATCGTCCAAAAGCACGAATCCTTTTGAAAAAGTTTTGAAATGTCACTCGAGCCATGTAAATTTTAGCAAAATTCATCGTGAAAAATTCTAAAAATGCACACACAAGCATTTGTATAGATAATTTTGTATTTTATATTTTGTACCTATATTATGTAATTTTGTATATTTTGGTCATTTTAATTGGATCAAAGTATCTAAGTGTAATTAAAATTATAAAGTGAAATAAAAAGTCTTATTAAAGATATCAAATATAAAAATGACATTAAACTGAATTATGTACCTATCTATTTTATGAGATTTTTCACAGGTTTTAAATTAATTTCCTATTCTTAATAAGTAGGGTAAAAATTATACTTCATTTATTATCTAAAAGGTTAAAAGGTACTTCACTTACTGCTTTAATAAGAATCGTTCAGGTTCAGGTCAGGTTATAAGTCTGCGTTCAATTTTTATAAGAGGAATTTTCAATCAAAATAATTTCAAGTTGGTTACTCAATTATAAAATAACTAGGAAAGTGCATAACTTTCTTAAATTTCATGATTTATTGTGATTTAAAGTATCTGTTTATTAGGTCTCGATTTTTAAGCGGCAACGACAATACTTTGAACTTTGATTGAACTTTGTTTTCTTAGATAAAATTTAAAAAGGATAAAAATATCAATAAACATTCTAATTGATCATAGGTACATAACTATAAGACTTTTTTTTTATGAAATAAATTATGAAAATACAGTATTCATTTTTAATTATTTTGTCAATATCTATCTTTTCGAGATCAAGTTCATAAAATCTAAAAGTATACATATTTACAAAATTTCTGGGTACCTATATGGGTTTTTTCCAATGGTTTTATATCATAAATATTAGATAAGTCTAAAATTTTGTAATTCCCAAATGAAATTACACTTAGGTGGAATATTTCAATTTATCTGTACAATCTAATCACTAATCACGTACAAATGAAAATTACACACAATTCGGCTAACTTTAAATGAGTTAGACTATCGAATAAAAATGATTCAAATTGATTAATTGATTACTAATTAATAGGCTAATTATGTCAATCAAAATTATATTTAGACTGATAAAAAGCAAAAAGTAATTTGAATTAATTAATAGTTGAGAGGTCTCATATTAAAGCTCAATTTCTAAAGGTGATTTTATATTTGAATAAAGAAAAATTAAAAATTTTGAAAAATCCCCTCCCTCGCAGATTAAAAATTAAAAAATAATCTTTTAGGGGAAG
>JAQIXA010000765.1:0-34789 GCA_034699045.1 Nanhermannia cf. coronata Gr-Ori-00579
CGTGAAGAATTTGTCCAAAGAGCTTTTCCAGCACCAATTGCCTTCAGAGAAGAACTCAACTCTTATGGTCAACCAGCCATCCGAATTCCAGCACCAATTGTCAGAGAAGAACTCGTCAATTCTTATGCTCCAGAACCCCAACTTTTCAGAGTTCCAGCTCCAGCTTATGCTCCAGCAGTTGACACCATCCGATTCGGAACTTTTGCAGAACCAGCACCTCTCAGGTTTCCAACTGGAGTACCAGCACCACTTTTAAACCGATTTGAAGCTCCATTATCCCCATTAGCTGGAACAACTCGCTTCGGACTCCCTGGAACTCAAACCTGGGGAGATTTCGAAACCCCTGAATTCACAATCCTCTCATCAAACCCAAGCAATACCTTCGTTCGAATTGGACGTCCATAAAAATGTCTAAATCCTCAATTCTCAGTCTAGATCTAGATAATGAAATTTTTATAATTTTAGCTTATCTACTAATGGTAAATACTTAAATTCTTCAAATACCTAATTAAATTTTTTATATTTTTATACAAAAAGTACCTACCTAATTTTGAAAAAACATGCAAAATAAAAAACGATCATAAAACTAAGCTCAAAAACTGATAAACTCGAAAAACAATTTTTGGGCATAATTTCAGTAGTTAATTCCTTTAAAGTACCTTATACATAGATAGTTAATTATGATCTAAAAACTTACACTTTTTTTGTTTTAAATATGTAATCAACCATTTTATTCCAAACATTCAGATTTACAAAAATTCATTTTTTTACATTCAAGTTCGAGATAATCTCTCAAATTTTAAATATAAATAAATCTACCTACATACAAATATCTTACCAAGTATATCATTTTTTATTATGAATTTTAATCTAGTAGTACAATAATTCTTTGTTATCAATTTTATATCAAAAATGCACAATAAGCCAAGTTCTTAAAATTTTAATTTTTTTTACAAAATCTTGAGAGTATAAAATGCCAATCATAATATTAAGATATTTATTCAGATCTACATTAACTATTTGAGATAACATTTTAGTACAATTTACGTTAAACATTTCTAATTCTTATTATTTCAATGTTAGTAGGTAGTAGTTATAAAAGGCTTGCTTTTTTTCAATTTCTAATATTTTGATAGGTATAATATTATGTAATTGCTTGCGCTTATAAATCAATTTTATACATACAGAGACATGTTAGTTAACTGCTGATATTACAATTTAGATATTTTCATAAATTATACGTTATAGTAAGTATTAGTACTTAATTACAATACACATACATACAATAGCAAGCATATAGCATAATAATCTTACATACACTAAATAGTTATTCCAAATTTATTAGACGCTCTCTTAATCTACTTCTAATAATCATCAAGTTTTGTAAAAAAAAAACGACTCTCATACTTTGATCATGCTCTTGAAAAAAAAAAAGATTTGAAGCTATACATATAAATATTTCATAATTCATAGTAGAATCCAGCTAGGCACAAATTCATAAATTAAACTTTCGTACTTAAAAAACTATCATACCTACCATACATACTATCATATCAATCCTTTTTCAAAAACTCAAAAAATAGAATTAGAAAATAAAAAATTACATCTTTTTCAATCTGTAATCTATAGTATCTGTATAAAGCACATTTTTTTATGGAAATCAGATTCGTATAATTTGAGTAATAAATCGATATATAAAAAGAAAGAAATTTTACAAATTCCCCGAGTCTTATTATTACAAATTACATAATATATTGATAAATACTTATAGAATAGAAAGGGGGAAAAATCTCAAAAAAAAAAAAAAGTGTCTAAACAATTTTGATCCTACTTATAAAATACAATTAGGCCAAGTTCCAATTTCAAAATTCAAAAAAATGAATAATTTAAAAATAACAAAATATATAATTATTTTATTGCTCTTTATACATCAAAATTCTTGCACTACTTTAAACTTATTCAAAAAATAATCCATTTTACTACTAACTACTAATTACGAATTAGGTAAATACATACAAGCGTCTCTCGCCTCAACAAAAAAAGGAAGTAAATAAAATATTTCTTTTTAAATCTAGTTAAATTCTACAATTCTACTTAATTTTAAATATATAATATTGTCTAAAGTAAATAATCATAATCCTAACCTAATAGTATTCTTAATACCTCAATAAATCAAAAAGAAAAATGGTACAATATACATTTCCAGAAAGTTTAACAAAACCATGGTGGTGGAAAGCAGTTCACAAGCTTTCCAAACCTTAGCAAGTCACTTTCAATACAATAATAATAATATTTTATAATCTAAATCTAATAATAATTTTATTTACTATCTACCTATCTTAAATCGCAAAAAAATTATACTAAAAAATAATAATTAAATGTACGCGATCTTTTTTTTCGGAATTTTTTCTGTGTTTTTAAGAATCATACCAAAACTTACATTCAAATATCATTATCATAATCATATCTCTCAAGTCTCACACACACAAATAGTATCAAACATTCATAATTTTTTTTTCCTGATGATAAGTATAATAATGTTAAAGTTGATTGGTTCTTTAAAATATAATGTATAGTTAGTTAGTAATTATTTATGTATATTTTTCTGGTGGTAAAATTGTTTATTTTCTGTAGTTATTTTTTAGTAGAAGTTTTGTTTGAAGAGAAGTTGAGTGCGGAAAGATTATTTATTCCACGGCCACTTCATTGGAAGTTGGAATTGGAGATTCCTAAAGGAAATCCAGAAATAATACATCCGTTTAAAATTTGTAAAAATCGATTTAAATATGTAAGGATATTTGCAAAAAATCTTACGTGTCCATTCTCAATTCCATTTGTTTCTGGCAACATATCGGCAGCACTTTCCTTCATTTTTTCGAATCCGTCCTTTACACCAATAACGACTTTCTCTGCAACTTCCGACACCTAAAAAAACATAGACAAGACAGTCAGTCAGACAGACAGAAACGCATTAGCATACAAATGTTCGATGAATATTAATTAAAAATTATAATAAAATAATAAACATAAACTTGCACTTCATAGATTATCTGTACTCTATACTACTATAGTACAACTTCTAACCTAAGTTAACTGTACATTGCATAGCAATTTGCAATAGTAGTTAATAAAAAAAGTTATTGATCTTGACCTTAATTAAAATACTCATAAAATAAAATAAATCAGGGTTATTGGGCCCACCCTTTTATTAACCTCTCCAAATCAAACATAAATAAATACCCTCGCATAAGGTAGATCTAACTCTACTTAAAAGTCATTAAAGACCCTATAATTCATTTTAATGAAGCTTTTTTAATACAAAAAATAAAGTTATCCATGTAATGTATACCTAAATTATTTATTTGTATATCTTTGTATAATTTTCATTAACTAATTTGTCTAACCCCCTGTGCTCATTGCAAAATTTATGTATAGTTATAGCTAGATAGGTGAAATAAATTGAAATTTGCAATACAGTACTGTAAGTAGGTATACGATTTAAAAACCTAGTTATGGTCCTGGTTCAACTTTAGAATAAATAAAATGAACTTGTTTATAAAATAAAATAATATATAAAATAAAGCTCAAGAATACTCGTAAATAAATAGGTATACATATACCTAAGTATAAGATAGGGAAAAAAACATATTCAAGTTTTGATCTTTTCCGATAGACACGTGTATAATATTTCTAGGTATGCATCTGCTCCTCAAAGTCAAATATAAAAAAGATCAAGTACCTATCTATCTATCTACTAGCTAAACTATTAACTTTTTACAATATACCGTTTAAGCATTGATCGAAACACATCTGGCGATTATGCATTCCCCTACTATCGAATAAAATTATAAATCTGAATCTATAAACATTTGATATTAAAAAGAACTCTCTTTCGATTTCCCATCACACATGGTTGAATATTGTGCAAGTTGCAAAACAATATTTAAATACCTACCTACCTAAACTGATATTATATTTATTATAATAATTAAAATTAAGAATCAGAATTCTGACCTGAACAATAAAATATAAAATATAATCATCAAGAAAATGTATATTTTAAAATAAACAAACCTCTTTCGTGATAGTTTCCACCATACCCTCTTCCTTCTCGGGCACTTCGACAGCCGCTTTTTCTTTTTCCTTTTCTTCTTCAACCTGCAATGAAAAAAAAACACAATTAAATCAACAACATTAATCTCTAAGCTACTGCATACACTCACTGACTACTTCAAAATAATTCCCATTAAACAGAGTTGACTCAATCTTTTGTACTTGTTATTACTTGTAGGTACAATATAATAATTTCAAGCTCACAGTTCAGTTCAATTCAATTCATCAGAAAGATAATAATATTATGCACATTATTATTATTGGCATTTTTTTTATTTGTTACTTTCAGATTCAAGAAAAGAGGATCGGCTCAAAGCATCAATCACAATCAGAGATTGCTCAGCCGATAAGTCGTAGGTAGACTTGAATAAGTAGAAGAAGAAGATACATAATATTAAATCTTCAAAATACCTACACGCCTTACACTTTACTACAACAAATACTCGAGTAGTTGAGCAAAAGCTACAAACTAATTTACAAACTGACTAATTTCCACAATGATTTGTATTCAACCCCCATGAACAAAGTAGAGAAAAAAAGACATCGATGAATAGATTCAAGAGCTTGAAATGATTACTTATACTCGTAGATATTAAACATTTCTTTCTAATACTTATAAACAAATTCATATACCTATACAGAAACAGAATATTATGTAAGTTATGCCAATAATTTTAAATCCTCAAGTATAGTAAATATATATACCTTTTTTGGTTCTTCCTTAGCTTCCTCGGTGGTGGTTGTAGCAGGCTTGGCGGCCTCAGCTTCGGGCTTCTTCTCTTCTTCCTTCTTTTCCTCAACTTCTTTCTTCTCCTCGGTTTTCTCAGCTTCAGCAACTTCCTCCTTCTTCTCTTCCTCTACTTTACCTTCTTCCTCCTTGACCTCATCCTTTTTCTGGAAAAATCAAAAAAAAAATCTCTCATTAATTTCAATCATCCAGTAAAAGTATCAGTAAGTAATCATTATTATTAATTCGAATTCAACCCTCTCATTAATCTTCACGTTTACCTCAACAAAACAAAAAGTACTGAATAGTACAGATACTACTGAACCTACCTACTTTTAATTCATTGCCAATTTGAACATGATGCCAAAAGCTCTAATCGAATCGTAAGAAATGTAAAAAAGGAGGGTTTCCTCGCTATCATTACTATCTTACGGCAAAATGTAATGTTTCATGAAATGAGCTAGTCGTAGAATTGTCATGTCTGTGCAGTAGAATCAGGAGTAAAATGCATTTATCTACTTAGGCAGTCCTAAAAAATCTCAGCAAAACTCAAAGTCACAACTACTGAAAACCCCAAAAAAGGGGGAAAGATTGGGTAAAATACAGGACACAATTTTCACTCCCATTTCCATTCCATTACTTACAGTCACTCATCAAATCCGGCTCATCATTCATTATCTGACGAAAGACAATAAGTTTGACTTCCCCTCCTCACCACCATCACCCTAACCTAGGCCTAGGCTTTGTCTTTCAAGAACGAGACAAAAAATAAAAAATACTTTTACATTTTCTCGTCAAAAATCCAAATTACTCGAAAGAAATGCACGAACAATCACACCAAGCAAGACCTAGACAAGTCAAGAAAAGTTCAAAAATCTAAAAACTGATAATAGGGAATCTTATCAATTTCCTCAGTCAAGAATCCTAATAAGAAATTTTTTGTTCTATTTCTATTCTAAAGCACTAGGTACCTTACCTATACCTAATTCTAGTAAGTATTCGTCTAGATTCTAGAACTTTTTCATTTTATCAGGACTAAAGTATAATACTCGTATTATGTAATATTATCCAAATAGAGACATTCAAGAGCCAAAAGTTAGAATGAGACTCAGCAGGTTCAAATCTTTTTTACGAGCTAATGGATAAAATTACATACAATTGTCGGTATTACATTGCTTTTATTTTCTTTATTTCTCAAAACCTATATCTCCTATTACGGATTTGTTTCTCCAACTCCAGCAAAACTTCTAGACCTAGAACGTGTCGTGCAGACCACCGTCAGAAATTGAGGGTTTGTTTGATATACTTATTCTTGAATAAATATTGTATAGTGTGGTCCTACTACATACTACAATTTCACGCAACTAAGGGAGAGATATAAAAATAAATACAATAAATTTAATGGGCCCTGATCAAATCAAACTACCCGGAGAGCAGCCCCTTAAAACTCTAATAATTCTATACGTTTATACACGTATATAAGTAATATAAGTAGACCATTCGGAATTAATTATTTAGGCATAAAATTTGAAATTGACAATAAAGACCATAACACGAGAACGAAATTGACAAGTACAAATAAATAAAATAAATTTAATAACATCTCAATCTCATACACAGGAATCGTAAAAGAAACCAGAACCTACATTTTTTTCCTATTTCAATTTACCTACCAGCATAAGTATCTAATACTCGTATCTAGTACCCTACATACAAGTAGAAATTTTATAATTGCATTCGTCTGATTGTATTGTCAGGGAATTTTATCATCAAATCATTGAAAAATGTTAACAAGTGCAATATAATCTTTAGTGTGTTAGAAAAAAAGTGAGAACAATTAGAGCTTGTTTTTATGTTTTATATTTATATCTAACACACTACATACATATTATTATTATGGTACCTACTATAAAAAAATGGAGAAAAAAGTGAAACTAAAGATTATATTATTACTTTGCTAATACTACAACTATAATAGATACAAAATTAGGGCAAAAAAATTTCAGAGATTAGGAATCGAGATAAAAAAGATGAGAAATTGATGGGAACAAGAGATTTCGGAGCGAGAGAGAGAGCAGACGAGTCCTTCACTATGAGTCATAAATATAAAATAAAGCATGATATCAAAGTTGTACTATAAACTTCAAAATACAAAATTCTCTTTATTTAAATATAATACACGTATAATTGTACTAGTAGTACTACAAAGGCTTATAAAATGTAATTTTATATAGAGACAAGAAGGGGGGATGACTGAAATTGAGGGATTAGAAATAATATAAAATTCGAATGTTGGACTTTGGACTACATTTATGTACATAGTAGGGCCATACTAAAAGTACAAATTACAAACGTTAAAATTTGAATAGGTTCAAATGGATGAAGCTTGCAACTGAAAAATATGTTTGACAAAAGCTCGTATTTCCAAATATGATAATACTGGTAGGTACTTATTAGTAGGGTACTTACGAAACAGTAGATTTTTTAAGGCATCTAAAGTTTTGAAACAAAATAAGTGCCCTACCTAGGAGCCTACTGATTACAGTAAATGTTTCGCTAAAATTTGAATTTTTGAACGATTTTGAAGAATGTGAATGCGAGCTAATTCACTCCATTTTTTGTACAAATAAGAATTAAGTAAGGGTGGGTGGTTGAAAGTTTTTCAAACAGATTTGATCGTTGATTAGAAAAGAAAGAACTAATAAAATCGGCGTCAGTTATAATGTCCCTGACCCTCAGACATTCGACGATATCAAAACCAAAAAAATGCCCTTTACAATTACAATTACAATTATTATTAATATCACATAAATTCAATTTTTTTCTATTCCTTTCTTAACTATTACAATCACATAACTCAAGACAAGACTCAATATTCTATTCCTTATGTAGTAGGGTACCAACCAAAAAAGCAATGTAAGCATCATATCAAGTTCTTATTCTTAAATAAATTTATGATAATGATAATGATACATCATAACAATATGTTTTTAACTCTTCACATGACTAATCTAAATCTATTTATTAAAATGACAAGACACATCATTCATTTTTTACATTCTCAGAGTCCACATATGAAAAGGATCAGCACATTCTTTTATCATACTGCACTAGTACCTACCTAATATATGAAATAATCATAAGATCAAATTCCTAAAAGATTCCATATATTTACAATATATACTTATAAGTTTTACAAATAAATTTAAATCTCTTGCATGATCAAATTCACTTGTATAACAGCTCTAATTATTTCTTCTCTCAAGATAAATAATCTTAAAAGTTAAGTCATCATAATCTCACTCTCAAGATCTCTCTCTCTCTCTCGATCTCAATAGTTCAAGGAATCAATTTAATTAAACTACCATCATCATGAGAAGAAGAGTATAAAATTTCAATAAGATTAAGACAAATTACCTATCATTATCGTTAAATTAAATTCATAATAGTTATTATGCCATAAGCACTTTTTCTCTCTTTTATCAATTTTACTGGTAACACAATACAAAACCCAGCCCATCGAAATTATCATCATTGTCAAGTCAAAGTCAAAAAATCAATTTGAACCTGACGTGAATTATGCACACTTAAACCTAAATGGAATTCTCCTGATTCTTATCAAAAAAAAAGTTTACTTTTTACACACCATGCTGAAAATCTCAATTACCAACACTGCTTCTCGATTATCTTGATTCTAGCCAAAATTTTCAAAAAATCAATAAATAAGTACTAGGATCTGGTTCGAGTCTACAGTCTACAGCTACAGTAATGATGAATTGGATTTGGATTGATTTAAGGTGTGGGAGTTGTTAGATCGATCTCAAATCTGAAAAACCTTTCAATGATCTCTCATTAAATTGCAAATTGCAGCACTAGATACAATAACATAATGTATAATGTAATGCAAAATACAAAATCAAGTTCAAAAACTCAAAATCAGGAAGTTTGCCAGCCTAAAACGGCGCAATCTGCTCAACAAATTTTACCGATATAATAATACCTATCAGTATATGATGTTGATATCTGCTGACTGAGTGTCTAATGTATTTCGCCCTATAGGTGTTTTCAAATTCAAAAATTCAAATTTCATACAATTACCCTACATACTACCAAAAATCCCCCTCTACCTTTAAGCTATACATAACTAAAAAATTTATTCTGAATCTCAATCCCTGGCACAAGGAAATATTTATTTGCTAAAAATCAAAAATCTTTCTCACCAAAAAAAACACCGGATATGAGGTTTAAAGTTATGTAAATTTGCATATGTCTGTAGTCTGTATATCTACTGTAATTGTAATCGAAACAATTTGATATATTTTAAAGCCCCGAGGAAAGAATTTGCAGTTGCAACTAATGTATCATCTTCTGAGAATTCATTTTAAAATTCTTAAAAATGCACATACTTAATACATACAAATTTTTTCTTTTCTTCTGTTCGAGTTCTGTTTGTGTGGTAGCTATCACTTTAATGCTGATGTAATGCACAGATACGAAATAAAATATCTATAAGCAAAACCACGAACCAATCTCGAAGAGAATATGCTAATCCATCGCATTTTTTGCATTTTTTTATTCTCAAAAAAAAAAATCATTGGGCTGATCGACAAGAATAAAAAGTTAAAAGTTAAAAGCCCAAGTACTTTTTTAAATTTTTTTAAAACCCAGTATGACCTTAAGCTATTCAAACTTCAAATACTATTAGAATTAGAGATAAAGAAGAAGAAGGAGTTTAATCCTGCCAGATTCTGAGCTAAAACATTTACATCATAAACAAGTAGTCGTATACCTAAATACTTGTACTTACTAATATATATGAAAATGTGATTTTTTTATACCCCTAAAGAGCTTTCACCGCTAAACTTAACCATATCTTTTTACCTAACTCATTTTTTGCTCTTACTTTTTTTCTTTTTTAAACCATGAACTTGAACCTGTAACTTAAACCTCAACTTACTTAAAGACTGCTGTATTTTATACCTAACTACTGATATTTCTTCAAATCACATGTAATAAATAGTCAAAACGTGACATTACAATTACCAACTTGAAAGAATTGGTCAATGTCAACAGACAACAAAAAACTTGCAAGATTTTTTGTCATAATGATGGCAAATTACATTACTCGGTTTAAAATCATAGAAAACTTTCGTACCCCCTACCTACTACTAACCGGCTTAAATAAAGTACCTAAGTACTACATAGAGATTTTTCTCTTGATTGTGATTGTGGTGGTCAAAGTTTAAAATGAAAAAGAAAGAAGGTAAAGCGATTAGAACTAGAAAAAATCCTCCATTTCATGACTAATAGTAATAATACAATATAATATGTACCTAGAGTAAAGTAAGTGCTAATAGTAGTTAGTAAGTGCATTGGAGATATCAAATAAAAATCAAATGTGCACTGAATATATATCTCTAATAAAGATTAAAGTTGGTCTAGAGGAATTATAATTTAAATATTTCAAAGATACTCTGGTCTGGAATGACTCGCTAGGCAAATGCAATAATTTAGGTTTCATATTACCTTATCCTTTGGTTTGAAAAGGCCTGAGAATAATGATCTGAAAAATTCCATTTTGATGATGATTTGTTACACTTGAAATGTAGTAATAGTACGAATTCGAATAGTACGATAGATGTTTAAAACAGCTTAATTTCTCCTCCTTGGCCTTATCACAGAAAACAAGTAGTTTGTAGTTGAGAGTTCGTGACTAGTGGTAAATTAACTGGGATTCGATATGACTAATAAACTTATAATCTTCGAACCAATCAAATCAAACAACTTGTTGCAGTACCCTACTTGCAGAGTAATTAAAGGATAAATTGACTGACTTTGCACAAATCCAATTCTACACAATAATTAAACGCAATCAAATTCCAACTCAAAAAAATGAAAGAATCGCAAAAAAACAACAAATCTTCGTACTAGTAATACTTTGTTTAATGAGGTTTTTCTGACTGAATACTGAATACTATCCTTTAGTTCAAAAAAATAGAATATATAGGTAGGTACAAGTACTAGATAGTTGTAGGAAGAGAAAAAAAGTTTTAAAAGAATGATGACGACCCGATTTTTGTATATTTGTACGAGATAGTTAAGTTAAATAGTTAAAAGCACACACACAGTAGAAACGATCAACCGAGTTTAAAAGTTTAAAAATAATCTTTAAAACCCCATACATACAATTAGGCATAGAGTATACCTACTAATAAATACCTATCTGCTACTCTATATCAGGATTACCCCAGAACATTCCTAGAGAAAATATAAAAATAAAAAATTCCATATGTACAGATACAGATATTCTGAGTCATAACTAATAAGTAAAGTACACAATATATTAATAAGTACTATAATTGAATTGGAGATAAGCAAAAATATTCTTATAAGTTGTATCTATGTCCATCTGCACAGAATCCCTTATGAGTAGTTAGTGGTTCAGCAGCTCGTTTCTAGAAAAAACGAGATTCTTTTCTTTGGCAAGATAAAGAGGATAGAAATATGGGTCTTATCTGGTGCCCTTGCATTATCTTAATTCTTACAGGAGTCATACAAATTAACATAATCAAAAGTATCACCAGATCAGTCTCCAAATGCATGACAATTATATCTATACCTATGTATGTATAATCTATTAACTAGAAATTGACTACAGATATGTATAAGTCATCTACTTGCTTTGATGACTCGACTTGACTTGGACAAGTAAAGTGACACTTGACTCAAATACTTTGACTTGAAGCTATTTTTAAAATGTATACCTAATTAGATTATAGATTGAAAAATAATTCATACTTACAAATACAATTGTTAAGTCGCGATAAAATGAAGCCTCATAATAAGTAAGTTTAAAATGAGTTTATTTTGGGATTTTTTTGAGATAAATATCCCATTGCTTGCTTCAATTATCAAAAATCATAAAGTAAAGACCCCAATATTTATAATCTTTAACTCCTCCGCTTCACCTCAGCCTTAAACAAGTTCACTTTGCCCAAGTTCAAATATCTACAGTCTACAGATACAGCAGAGCTGAACAGAATACATATTTTCTTCGTATTTAAGGCATAATGGTATGCTATTTAAGTAAGCAGCTTTAATCTCAAACTTCCTCTACTACTCAGAAAAACTTACTCAAAAACTCAAAAGCCATTGAGATTAGAAATAGAGCAGAGCAAATAAGACCAAGTTCTACATTCAGTATACTGTGTATACAGCATTTACCAAGAACTATGAAATTTGGAGATAACAGTGCAAAGTCAACTAAAGAAAAAGAATATAATAATTTTAACATAAGTATGCTGCTGGTACTGGGTAGTACTGGTAAATACAGTATAGTACATTACAAGTATTAGTCAAGTACAAAGTAGAACTTGAGGACATTATACTTTATCCTTTATGTAATTAGTAGAGAAGCTAATGACTTACAAAGACTTTAAACTTATGATAAAAGTTAACGACTTATTTTATACCACCAATCTTTAAGTATAATTAATATTATAAATAATAGTAGTAAACATGAATAAATGAAATGACGCAGCTTAATTTCTTGTCAACTTGAAATATCTTACATAGTTAGTCAAATGACAACCAAGTACCAAGTACAACTATGTTCTACTCTATGTCCACAGGACATTCTGTCTAAAATGCATAGCAAATCAAAGTTATGATTATGATGAGAAATAAAACTTAAAATTCTTGCTTACAAGTTAAAAATAGCGTGAGATTTTTCTCACTTTTGAATCTGAATCTGATATGCAAACTATCCTCGACAATAATAAATCTCAAATACTTGTACATCATAAATTTTTATGTAAACAAATAAATTACAGATCTTAAAGTAAAATTGATCATAAAATTCCATCGATTTATAAAATATTTATGACTCAAAACCTCTACCAAAACAACATTTAATACATTAAGATTAATTTTTATCAATTATAAATAACTGGTAGTTTTTGAAATACAATTTTATTTTAATAGTTTCATGCTCATGTACCCTACTAATAGTTAATAGATATTTAGAGTGAGACACGAGTGTCAAAATGACAAAATTTGTCCAACAAACATCGAACTTTGTGCAGAGCAAACAGGAAGTATAAGGGCTAGGCTTTTGCTTTTGAACTATGACAAAGTCAATATGTAGATAAATAAAATAAAATGTCTTTGGCTAACATTACATTACATACACTACCTCCCTAAGGAAATACATTATCCCCCATCCTTATATGAACAAATATCCGAATACTAACTATAGACTTAGTATGTACCTACAGAATATAAGTACATTTTTTTCGATTCGAATTTTTCCTAATACTAATATACCGATCTTGCTGAGTATCAGAAAGCGATAAGACTTAAAACTTTTTCTCCTCTCAAAGTCCAATATTCAATACCAAAAATATTTTCTATTTACACAAATAGTATAGGGTACAGTAGGACAAGACTGAGAATTCACCGCCTGAGTCAATCCAGAAAAATCCAAAGTCAAGGGCGACACTAATTTCCCCAAAGCGACTTGTTTTTAATCCTTAAAAGCTAAATTTTCCTCGATACTCTACTTTATACTGTATTCTGTATAAGGTAGTATTTGTTTGCCCTTTAACTTACTTGCTGCTGGGCTCAAAAACTCGACCGACCGAAAAAATAAAGAAATCTAAATCTGAGGGGAGAGATCAAGATCAATTCAGACAAAAAAAAAGAAAAAGTAAAACTTTTAAGATTTAGATTTAAGTTTAAGCTTCTTCTACTTTTTTAAATCTCAACATTTCGAGTTTTGAGATAAACCGAAAATCTAAATTCCCTACACAATTATAAGACCAAAAAATCCGGATGAATGAATATCTCAAACCATAGATCTAGAACTTTTTTAATCTATTCATATACACCTCTTAAAACACCAGTAGAGTAAAATATGTTTAATAGATTCACTAATCATATTATTCACAAGCAATTTTAAACCTAATGTGTCTATTTTGCATCCTTAAATACTAACTTTTTCTCAAAAAAAAGGGAAACTTCTAGAACTTCGTGTCAAAACTATCTCTCGATATATTCAAGGCTTTCAATCAAACACTTAAACTTAAAAAACTTACTAGACTAGAGCAGACATTATTTATTATTATTATTTTCTCGTCGAGAGCTAAAATAAGCAAAAGGTAGGGCAAAAGTAGGTTTATTACTAGAGAAATTTTTTAGAGCCTAAAATCTTGTCCATTTGGTTAATTTAGTAACAAACATCACTTTAAGTAGATCCCTATATATCCATTCATCCTGAAGATGACAAGTTACAAGAAATGGGAGATCCAAAGGATGAATAAAACCAGATGTGTTTAGAAAAATTTCTAAATTTTGAAGATACAACTACTACCAGTACATAACCATATTATTCATAGTTTCATACCTAACAAATATACAAATAGGTACAAAAAATAAATCTACTCTGGCCTTTACTCTCTAATATGAACCTTCAACTTTTTTCGGTGTAGACCTTTCCTATTCCTATCCTGTATACCCTGACTTATAATATAATCTTTCACACCACAAAAAAACCAAAAAGTTTCACACACAACTCAGACCAAACCTAATATCAAATTGTACTCGCCAGTATTACATCAAATCAAATGAGATACCACACAAAAATTCATTTATGCATTTTAAATCTCGTCTCATTTTTTCCCTCAACTTTTCAATCTCTATGAATAAATTGCACCGACAGACTCTACAATATCTTTTACATCATAGGTACTTGTACTAGTAAATAGTACAAGTCTTATAAATATTCTCTCCGATTTATTACCCCCTTATCTTTATCTTTTTTTCTTCAACTCAACAAAAGTATTTCTAGTAATATTTCATATACAGACTCATATCCTATCCTAAATACTAACTAAAAATATACAAATTTGAATAGATCCTTGATTTCGTCCTTCTCTCTACTTCTACATTCTACATAATTTGTAAATATAAAAATTATTATTTATAAAGAACCCATCTTACTACTACTTACACAACTATTACAAACTATCCGATACGATACACATAATAAATTCACCCCTCAACTTCAAAACTTCTCTGAAACGTAGAAATTTCCAACAACTTTTCCTATTTTGGCTTTATTTGGAGTTTCCCCACTCCTCCTATCTTCGTGACAAATCTAAAAAGGTTTTTTTTTCCATATCACCCTTATTACTACTTGTACTACTAATACAAGTAAGTACCTACATAGAAATATTCATATATTATCAAATCATTCTCAAGAACAACGCAATAATACAACTCAAAATCTTATTAATAAAGTTTGCAATTTAGCATACATAATCAATACATTTCAACCATTTGTCGATGATGATAACAAATAAAATATGATTTATGTCTCGATATGTTCTGAAATATTTTTTAATCAATAGATAAAAAGAAATAGGCTCTCACATGAAATCCACTCACCAGAATACAAATTAAGTAGTTTATATTAATTAGATTTGATGTTTTATTTTCTCAAATATCTTCCTTATAGTTTCATTTCATTTCTTTTTTTATCTCCCTATCGAATCTACCTACTTGTAGATACAAGTACAGATACAAGTACTAGTATGATTATGGTGTCTATCGAGATCTGTCAATATTTCTTTCACATTTCGTGCACAAGGACGTTTTATATGGGTTGGTTTTTAATAGATTGAATTAATTAAATTATAATAAAATGAAGGTTTAAAATTAAAAAATATTTGAAGGTATGTCATTCATCAAATTTAATTTGAATTATTCAACACCACTAATAGGATACATTTGTAGTACATACTATTAAGTACCTACAAGTACATTTTATTTAAGAAGACATGGGGAAATTGCATTTTTCGGACTAAAAAATTCAAAAATTGAAAGAAAAGGAAGCAGCAGGCAGCTGTTTCCGTTTGTTCATTACCAATTCTTTTAAATAATAGGGGTCATAATTGCTTTTGAGGAATTTGGACATCATATAAGTTCACAGGTATACCTACATTACATATGGTAGTATCTGTATAAGTATAAACTAAACAACAATAAGAAATGAAAGTGTTTGATTAATACAACAAACACACAAGTTTTAAAAGAACCTGCTGCTTATAAAATAGCCGTAATAATAGTAGGGAATACCTATAAAATAAACTTGGATTTAATGTCCCTTGTTAAGTAAGTAAGGTAGGAGGTAAATTCAGTAAAAAAACCCATCATTTTAGATTATATATTCTATTCACAACACCAAGAGAACAAGCCTACATGCCTACATCATTACACCATTCTTCTAGTATTTTCTAATAAATAATCCAACACTAGATAGAATATAAAATAAACTCAAGTTAAAAACGAGAGAAAAACTGAATTAAATCAAGTATCCAACTAATCTTCAAAAATTTATATGTAGAGCAACTCATACCTATTATGTTCTGGATATTTACAGACGATAATAAAAAGAATCTAGCACTCTATATAGGTAATAATTTTTCTTATTCCCTCGATGGACCAGTTTTTAAAACATACTTTGATCTTTATTCATTTCATGTGTGTTGTATAAAGCATAATAAGAGTTTTCTAAGAGTACAAGTATGAACCCTAAAATAAAATAAAATAAAAAATTATTTTATCTTTCCTTACAACTCCAAAATGCATTGCATGGTAAAAGTATGACGAGAAATGAGAAGAAATATAATGTAAGTAAGAAATTGAACAAGTGCACTGGAACCAGTTTTGTACTTTTTTGATTTGAAAATATAAATCTTTTGGCCCCTTCTCTATTCTATTCACTTGCATATTATATATAGTTTTTTAAGTACATTTTGAATTTGAAGCCAATCGTCTTAAAATATCTTTATCCCATTTTTAGGGGAGAGCAGAGGAATGAAATCTAATAACATTCAGCGTAGCCACCTAAGTTGGACATTGTAGTCACATTAGGAAAGACTTTATCATAATATATTATTCTTCTCTGGTTTAAGAGCAAGTTATAGATAGTTTGTATGTATAAAAAGGATATTACTCTTCTAGAAAATAGAAAATCTGAAATACTCTCAAACACACACGCTGTTTTTCTATAAAATAGTAGTATAAGGTACAAGTATGATTCAAAACTAAACTTGAGAAAACTAACTCAAACTCAAAACCATAGCTAAACTATCATCATAAAAGGAATAAATTCCAGAGACTAGTACTGCACTATGGTACATAGTAGTAAGACAAGACAAGAGTTGGTGTAGAAAATCCAAAAAGTAAAGTCTCAACTTAAGAAATAGAAACCCAAACCGAGACAGAGTGCTGCAAGATAAGTTGAAATAGAATTTTATTTTATCCAATATTAGGTATTCAATTCCTTTACCTACCTTTTCTGTCCTTTAGATTTTTCGGCCAATATCCTTCTTGGAATTTATTTTTCTTATGATAATAGTATAGGTACCTTTTTCTTACTATGTACCACTATTACATCTTATGAGACACTATAAGATCTATACTATATAGGAATATCTATATACTCGATCTTTCAAACTTTAAAAAGAGACAAAATTCCATTCTTTTCAATGTTTCAAGCCTCAAAATCCCCAAAAGTACCTTTCAAAAAAGATCTCCATTTTCCATTTTATAGATAAAATTGTCAAGTGAATAGAAACCATTTATTGTCACCATTTATACATAAAATATAGATACTCATAATACTACTGGCTGTAATCATTGTCAAGTAATCATTATTACCTTTACCCTTACACAATACCTTTTAAGGTCGATTATATAAAAGTTGATTTAGATTTAAAAGGAAATACCAAACATTTTTTAAAAAACTAATAATAAATATCCATAAAGTATACTCTATAAATTCCTATATAGAATCGTAGTGTTTTGCTTCTTTAGCTAGAAGCAAAAAATTTCATGCAATTGGACTGACGGAAATAAAATTTAAAACATAAACTATTAGCTAATCTATGTGTAAATGAATTTACAACTATTTATTTAATGTATATCTAAATTTGAATAATTAAATCTACATCCCAGCAGAATATTTATAATTTTAAAATGTTGTTACATATTTTGTTGAATAATATGTGCTCAAAGAGCTTTTATCTCGTTCTATATGCTTGACATATAATATATTTAGTTGAATTGATAAATTATTTTTCCTCGCTTAACATTTGCGTGTATCATTTTTAGAGAGACCGGAAGTGACTCCCTTTTAATTTTCTATCTCCTTCACCCTACTCCTACAAACTCAAAACTCGAAAACTAAAACTCAATTTTTTCCCTACTGAAACCTATGTTAATGTTGTTTGTTGGAAAATTAAACAAGACTGCACTTTACTCCTCGATCTATCGAAAACTAAAAGTACAACTGTACTATGTTCTAAATAATTAGATGCTTTAAAACCACAGAAAAAATACATCCGTTTGTTTCATTTGGTTTATTTAGTGTCTAGTAAACCTATGCTTTTTTTCTAGGAAGAATTATATTATTGATCGATTCAAATCCATTTATCCACCAATCTATTTTATAATGATACAAGAGAACTATCAAACCTCTAACTTTTAACCTCAAAAGCGACGCTAAATTTTAAAATTATACTGATAATAAATGCATAATACCTAGTATGGACAATAGAATTGCTTATTTGCTTTTACTTTACTGTGTTTTTTTACGAATTATTTCTCTTCTCAACTCAAAAAAAATAATCTGACTGTTTGTTATCATATTATACTAGTAATGTAATAAGGAATAAAGAGCCTGGAAAAATAACAACTGCAATTCTACATGCAATGGGATCATCATACTGCGGCTAAAATACATATATGGAGAGTAGTGACATGATGTTCAATATTTGGCAAAAGCAATTTACTTAATATTATATGATTAGAATCATACCACATATATGAGTCTTTGGTTGATGAGAGACTGAGTCTGTAGTAAAAAAAACAAGTTTATTTCTCACCCGCTAATGAGGTAAAACTCGTGGAAAAAAGCAATCCAAAACACTCATGTGCAGTACTTAAATAATCTTAAAAAAGGTCAAGAAGACCTTCAAATTTGAAATCATTCAAATTCAAATCCCTAATCCCTATTAACAAATTCGGTTGAATCCGGAATCCTGCAAGAGATCAAATTTAAAGCTAAAGGGTCTTACCTCAACATCCCCATTTTTTGTTTTATCCTCTCTGGTCTTGTTCTTTTCTTTCCTCAAGAATGAGAACCTCTTAAAGGACAGTTTCTAAAAAAAAAGTATCCATTTATAATTATAGGTAAGCATTTAATTTTAATTTAAAGAAATAAATTTAATACTTTTGAAACTTTTTTCTTTTTCTCTGAGTCCTTAGCATTTTCCTTATTCTCTTCTGTAGGCTCTTCCTTTACAGGGGTCTCTTCGGTTGCATTTTCTCCAATCTTTTCAATTTTTTCTAATGCTTCAGTAGCTTCTTGAACCTAAATCAAATTATTTTTAAAATTAAGATCAGAAACCATCTAGTTTTCTTTTAAGTTAAATACAAATAAAAGTTAAAATTAATTCACTTACCACCTCTTTAACCATCTCTTCTACTTCAGCCTTTCCAACCTGAAAAAACACAGAAAGTAAAAGCAATTAATCAAACCATATCTCATTTTTCATTTCTAGGGTCTACACCTACAGTCCTACTTATACTGTAAAAGTATATAAGCAGTAGCTGTTAGTTGAGAATAAATATACAAAAATTATATTCAAAAGTTTTGACACAAGATATACAATGGAAAAGGAAAACGAGAGTGATATTATAAAACAAATATAGGTAGGCACATCAATCAATCAAGATTATAAATTTTGTAAAAAAAAATAAAAATAGCAAACCTCAATTATATGATTAACAGCTTCTTTTCCATTAGCATCTCCGTTCGATACGACACCACCGTTTTCTCCTTCAGCTGCTGCGACAGCTTCTTTGAGGTCTTTATTTTTCTTGGGAGTAGTAGCGGTTATAATAGCTTTGCCTATTGTACAGAAAAAAAAGAAAAAAATTAATTATGCAAAAATGTAAGAATCATTCATGAGAATAAGGAATAGACTTACTCGTCTTTGCACCCATGTTGATTATATGTATTTAAAACGAAAGCGAGTTATAAATTTTCAAATGCCTAAGATAAGGTCGGTTGAGTATCTGTAAAGAAAAAAAAAAATCACAATTATTATAATGATTTCATGAAGTTATAAAATAATAGGTTTAAATTCTTTTAAACATTCTTTTAATGCCGATTTAGCTATTTAGTATTATCATCAAAATTAAATCATAGTATATTGTCATCGACGATTTTCTCTAATCATAAGAAAAATCTAACAATACTAATCTAATAAGATGTGATTTACAATCTATCTTAATTATCAGCCGTCTAGTACAAAGAAATATAGGTATGTTAAGGCTAAGATCATAAAATGAATTAGATAGACATGTGTACGTGTACATTATAATGTTTTTTAAGTAAATATATAGCTCCTGGGTATGTGTATTGATGATGAAATTGATGTATCAAAAAATGTCTATGATTAAGCAAGCTACCTACTCTTTTGTTTTAAGTTTTTGCTTATTATAGTAGATGAACTTTTATAGATAAAGAAACCGGTTAGATTCCGAATTTCCTAAAGGTAAAAATAAAGTTTTTTCTTACTCTTAGGATTAGTACCTATCCTATATGTTTGTAATGTACTATGAATTGATAAGAATGAAAACACTCAAATCTTAAAAGGATTCACAAGTTTTTGATTTTAAATATATCAGTAGAGAAAAGATTTTTATTCTAGTGTTATCGAGATCAACCTCTCGATTTTGCAAAAGAGACGTACGAGTACAACAATATACCGGTAAAAATGTAATGATAAAAACCTAAAATGTAAAGAATCCCAATCCCAACTCAAAAAAACTGGATTACGACTTATTTTTTCAAAGTCGAAGAGTTCAATATTTTATAAAAGATCCTAACTAATATACCTAATACCTACCTATCTAAAAATCAAACAGATGCTGATCTCATACTTGTACAAAGTAGGTACTCTGAAAATCATTGATCGCTATTTATTAATCAAGCCTTTCATACACAAATTTTTGCCGGCAGACAAAAAGTCAAAACTCGAAATTATATTACATACCTAGGCCTAGGTAGTATTTTCAGCTAGATAAATAAAAGTCTGCTAGCAATATGTAGTACCTACCAATACTTAGGTATATGTATTTGAAATTTTTTGACTTTTGATTTGAGTACTACTTGCTTTGCTTTGGTTGATTTCATGATTTCTCAACTCATCATTTTTTTTGCTAAATACTTAAAATACAAAATGATTCGACCCTGAGTCTTTTTTATACATTATTCTTTTGAATAATAAAAAAATACTCTTATTTCAATACATTTGCCAACATTTTACACGAATTCAACATCCGTTCAAAAGCCACATTAAATAGACAAAAAACACACCTTTTAGATATATCTAAATACATAAATAGCCACGACTGACTGTGATTCTTCTTTTGAATATAATTTTACTACATATAAAAGTTAAAAGTTCCCGAGGCAATTTTAACTCTTTTTAACTTAAAACTCTCTCATACAGATATTATTATTATTATAAGTATTAGTAGTACTATAATCTACATCTACTCTTCTTACAAAATCCTTTGAGCTTGTCATACATTTGTAATGTAATACATAGTATCTAAACATTACATATCATATTCTAAAAACTTTTGTCTTACTTAACAACTTGGTTCGACCATTGCATTGTCTCTCAGCTCAGCTCGCTCATTTTACTGTTTATTCGAGAAATATAAATATTTAAATTGTTCATTTCATCCTACATTATATTTTGACAGTTTCATTTCAAAAATTTTAATACTAATGCAAATTCCAAGTTATATCTCTATGATATGAAAACTACACCACTACCTACTAATCTAAGTATGTAGTTATAAGTTATACCCTACAATACAGATGAATCTAAATTTAAAAAATATTATTGAAATACCACGAAAAATAGCAAAAAATCACCCTTCGGGGTTATAAATACTTTTAGTTTTATACATCGCAATTTCAATTTCAATTTAAATAATACGAAATAATCATGAACATGTAGGCACTTAGAAAAACACAAAAGCACAATATATGTACATACTTCTTGAAAAGATTGTCAGTTTGTCAGAGCTAGTTATGAAAAATATTTATAGCTAAGCTTATACTATTACTATGTACTATGCAAATTACATATCGTTGTACATAGTTGGTTACTTTATTGGCTGCTTTTTTTATACGAAATAACTAATCTGTAGTAGGTACATTAGGCAGGCGGAGGCAGATGATTTGAAATTTGTAAAAAATACTATTGTAAAACCCTTTATCAGAAGTAATAAGCATTGGTATGTATTAGGTATAAGTTATAAGTATTCACTTTATATCATATCATGTATGTATATAATCGGTGAGGTTATATAAAAGTATAAAAGTTGATAAAAGAATCTGATATATTTACACCTTGAAACTTGAAAAGTTATCTAAAAGAATTTCTCCTCACAGCTCTCTTTATTATCCCTACAGCTATTTCAATCAGTACATCTATTACATCGAGAAAATCTTGTATGTTCCTAGACATCACCACAAAAACACAAACTATTCAATTCTTCCATGTTCAAATTGTACAAACATAAGCTTGCCATGTCTATCAATTTAATTCGTTTGCCCCCAACACACACACACGAATAGTAGTCAGTAGTAGTAGTGCATAACATATTAAGGATTCTTATTTAGAAATAGAAGTACCCAAATACATATGTACTTTGAAAAATTACCATGCATAGTGCAAATGCACTGATAAAATAACTCTGAAGACTTTTCTTTAACCCTTTTGAGCTCTACCAAGTAACATTATCAAATTTTTTAAAAAATATTTGGAAAAACATTTTTTGAGTTCAGAAATTCTCACCTCTCATACTACAATGTGTCAAAAGTCAGTTATTATTATTATAAATCCCAATAAAATAAAACTTTTCAATTATGATTAAAATTAGTCTTCTTAATCAAGAAATAGTATATTCAAATTCAAGTTTTATGAGATCACTTAAAATAAGCTTTTTTGAATAAGCTTTTTTGAACTTACTTGCTTTAGAATTTAGAGGGTTATATGGTCTAGGCCTACTCAATATTCAATTCAGATACGCAACTATTTATTTTCGACCTCTAAAATATATATTAGGTATATGTATTTTCTATTCTCCAAAATATTCTTTTCACGCAGTATAAAAATCTCTCACAAGTCAAGATACTTATCACCGAATCACCAGAGACAAGCAGACAGATACATTCATAAGTAAGTACCTATATGCACAAGAAAAGAAATAATTTGACTTTTCTACATAAGGGCAAATGACAAAAATTGAAAAATAACCCAGTGAATTATTTACATACTTTTTGTGTTCTAATTGATTTCAGCCTTCTATCCATAATCAATCGTCTATCTGACTAATTTCGATTGTCTAGGACTTCTAGGAGAGAATTTTTATGTGACTTGAATACTTTTGACTCACTCGAAATCTAATTAAGAAGCCAAATTATGCATATTGAGGTATGGTCTCAAACAATAAACTAACAGCTGTAAAATTACAATTTTCGAAAGAAATCTATGCATTCAAATTCTTTTGTATATTTATCAAGACATTTTTCTACATCTACTATAGTAGTGCAGCGAGAGTGCATACAACTTACAGCTCACACTTACAAACTAATAAATAGTCTTGCTGAACTTGAAATACTTACACTTTGAAAGACTTATAATTATTTACACTCGTTTAAAATGCTTTATGGATATGCAATGTTTCTTTTTTTAAACTCTTTTTTTTCTATACAAAAAGCTCAAGATTTGATGTTTGACACTTGCACAGATTTACAAATTGAGAATACAAGAAAAAAAGGGGCTAAAAATGATTTTTTAAAATAAACATTTAATCCAAATAAACTGAAACTTCTTGGGAATATCTAGCTATTATTACCTTTGAGTATTCGGTGTGGGTTTAAGGCTTTTTTGAAAGCTATTTCGTGTCTACAAGGATACCGTAGTACCTACCTATAAGTGCGAAAAAATATTCATGTTTAAGTTTATGTATACCTACTTATACTTAATAACATTTTTTTTACAAATTGTTCATTTCCCCTCTGTATTGCACTACACGATTCCTTGAAGTTTCAAGTGTTGTGTTCATGACACGAAATTTCTTAACGAATCAATTATATCCCCATTTATTTATTTTCCAATATTATTAAATGCTAAATCTCCCGTTAAATACTACAGAGGCGGTGCCAAGTTGTGCTACCTAATTTAATTGCTGAGAAAAAAGTTGCATACAATTTGCAATAACACAAGAATACTGCGATTATAATTACATGTTTCGTATTTCTTCCTTTTTGAATAAGATAAAGAAATTCCCCCTGAAAGTCTAGTTACTCGAGGCTTGATACGAATCAATTAAATTAAAATTACTTAATATCAATTAGAGATAATTAATTGAGTCAAATCAAGTGATACGAAAATTGAAATTGAAATTTAATTGATCCTCGAACTCGAACTAAACTTTATTCCATTGAATCAAAACTCGTTATTTCAAATTACTAACGATATAACATAACTTTGCAAAGGTATTTCAAATAAAATAAAATGAATAGATTATTCATTAATTAATGTCTTTACTTCTATTCAAAAAAGTTTATGCTGCAAATGCTGCAATACCTTTAAGAAATAAGTTTCTAGATTTCTATTAAAGAAACTTTTAATTTATAATCTTTTACTTCAAAACTTCTGTGATTTATATACATTTGCTTTTAGAGATATCAAATTATACTTTTTTTGTACACATTTAGCAACATTCTATTCCAATTTCTTATATATAGTACCTACACTACCTACCTGACAACGAATACTAACTACCTAGTAATCAAAAGCAATCTTAATTAACCCATTATCGATGATTAAGAAAAAAACCTAAATATTTAGCTCAACAACAATGGTATACTTAACATAACATAGAATTAAAAAGGTTTTTTATATTTAATTGTCTCAATAATATCTATACGTTTTTTTACAACTACGCAGTTTTAGCGTAAAAAACCAATTTATTTAATTTCGATTAACCTCGAAAGTATAAAATACAAATAAATACTACTTACTACCTATAGTAGGGTACTTGTAAATTTTTCTCTTGTCTGTACTGTACATGTACATATAGTACCTAGTTACTATTTACAAGGCTTAAAAATAAAATGATACTTATTTTATGATTATAAACATATCAAATTACTTTTTGTTCCTTGTCTTATTTATTAAGCTTACTACAGATATTTAAGTATTGGAAAACTTTAATATGTGAAAACAACATAAACTATGCCTTATGCCTTCTAATCTTACAATTTCCAGTTCTTTCCTTCGTAATGATGTCATTTATTCTCACAAAGTCAAGTCACTCATCAGTTCACAGTTCCCCTTTGTTCTAAGTCTAAGGGATATAAGAAAATCTCTGAAACATCAACTCGAACGAACATTGAACATCCAAAGGCAGATGTTCAGAGCCATTTTTAAATTTAAATAGAAAGATAGCAAGAATTTTAGTTGAGGAAATTTAATTTTAAATTATCTAACCTAATATACTTGTGACAGAGTTTATTTTATTTTATGTCAAATAAAAGACAATTGTAAATTTAATTTGTCTCACTTAAAACCAACTATTCTTATGAAACAGTAGAAATATCTGCTGGGATGATATCATAGCTCATAGCACATAGCATAAATGCACATTTACAAACTAATAAATGTTAAAATTATGCATAATTAGTTAGAAAAACATTTCCCTGTAAATAATTACTACATAGTATATTTACAAGTAGTAAATACTACAATACAACAATGCCTAAAAGTCATGCAATTAGCACATAAATAATAAATAATAATTCCCAGTTATTATGTGTTAAAAAATAGGTTAAATGATGTAAATTACAATATTTGCTATTTGTAAGGCAATTATCGAGTATAAACTTTTGATTGATGATAAAACAATAAAATCCACTCAATACAAAATGCATTACCTAATATCCCCTATTCCTATGAATAAAAAAACTACTCAACCAAATAGTAATTTCCATTATTTCACATTTCATTTGACTCAAAGGGCGCTCATTTGCTCAAAAAGGGTTAAAAATTTAAACTTAAAACTTGCTCTTATTTCCAAATAAAGAATTCCCTCTTTTCTTTTCTACTTTACTACAGTGTATTTCCAAGTCAAAAAAAAGTCTCGAGTTAAATGAAGGGGAGATATTTTTTCGCTAGCTTATTGCCAAGTTTTTACCTATTACATTACATTAGCTAACTAATACAATTTTATTGTGGAGGAGTTGAATCTACTCAAGATCAGTTCGGTTGTAATATCTAGGTATTAATACTACTATGTAGAAGTAGCTACATATACAATAATAAGGGATAGTGTAAACTTTATAGCAAAATTTCAAGTAGTTGTAAAAACGTGTAGCTGAAAGCTCCAGTTTTATTTGTAGGTTGTAGGTACATAAAGTACACACAAAAAGGAAATTATTCTGGGGGTAGTATCGTACAGTAGAAGTACTAGTTGTGTTGTAAGTTCAATTCTGTAGTAAACCAGCCGGCTTTTCAAACATTATTTTCGTTTTTGCTTTTGCCATATTACTATTACACCAAATACTCTTTGGCTAGTTCAAAAAGCCGAGAGCTGAATGCTGAAATTGAAAGGGAGAAAGAGACCTACTAGTCGAAACTCTGAAAAAACTTTATATTTATCAGAATAGAACTACTATAGTGTACAGTCTAAAACTATAATCTAGAATTTAGAATAATAATACTAGATACGTAGTAGCAAAGTACATAGGTAATAAGGGAGAATAGATAAAACTAGAACTCGAGCTATAAGGCAAGATACATTCCATCGAGAGGGGTTGCCATAACGATAAGGGTAGTTTCAGACCGAGAAAGAAAAATCTTTACCCGAGATAGAAGGGGGAGAATGAGAGACTTCGACTTCGACCCGAATATATATTCTACTACCCGGTTTATCCTTACAGATTCATATATAATATGATCTTGTAAAAGATACATATACAATAAGCTAGAATTTATACTTCCCTTCTAGAACTTCAGCTCTTTATAAAGTACCCTACCCTACTATATCTAAATGAAACTATATACAATGTATCTAAATATCTACAATAGGACCTGATGAAATCCTCAAAAAATGTTGCAAAATCAAAACTTCAACAAAATGATTTGCAATACTTTTACTCAACACATTGCACATGAATCAATCATACTTTTAGCAATAATTTTAGCAATGATCTAGACTTCAATTTATACGCCATATGCAGAAATTTCGCTGTGAAATTAATAAGTCAGATATTTGGAACCGACAACAAACTCATCTCATCTCCTCGTCTCAGAAATGAAAAACCGCCTTGCCATTCTCATGTCAATGTCCATGACCATATATAAAAGCAAACCAATTTCCTCACTACATAAATATCAACTACTACTCTAAAGTAAAATTTGAAAGTAAAGTACATCTCAAAATTAACTGCAAAATGATTTATATTTTTTTTCTATCATTTTTATTTTAATACATGTACATACCTATCTAAGCTATACAGCAAACTTCACAGCCAGTTTTCAAAAACATCATGCACAACTTATTCCTTCGTTCGATCTTGAAATCCTTTGAATTGGGTGTAAAGAATAGGGTAAAATAGTTCACATAATAGAAATAAGATTTCAAGTTGTCGATCGTTTCAAAAGAAAAAAAAGGATCTCAAGAGATCGGCAAAAAAAAGAGTTTTAAAAAAGTATAGCACTACTTATAGAGAATATTGGCTAGAGGGGGAGGAAAGCAAAATTCTAAAGAGGGTTAGTTGAGGATCAATAAAACAGACTAGAAAGATTTACAGGAAAAAAACCCTTTCTTCTCTCGATTTATACTATATACAGTAACTAAATCTGGATTTGGTCTTGGTCTTGGTCTTGAACTTGATAGATATTATATTATCTAGCTAAACATAAAGAGAGAAATAGCGTGTATTTCGAAAATACTAGTTAAAAAAGATCATTTTATTTTTGCGAAAAACTTTGCACCATCAACCAAACCAGAGCAGCCCAACTACTCAGTCACCAGACTCTTAAAAACAGTAAAGCTTAACATAAAACACATTCAAAAATGAGAATTCTCAATTCTCTGCTATTATATTACATTACTAGTACTAGTATACACGTACACGTATCTTTTGCTAAATTCCAATTTTACATTTTACTAGTACTACATATGAAATTGGTTGTGAGAAATATTCCCTCTTAAAAAATAAATTATGAGTGAAATAAAAACCTTCAAACCATATGAGTTTCAAAGGTCTGGTCATGAGAATATTTTTACTAGCATATTATCTCCAAAAGTTTTTCAGGAAAAAAACCATTTTCGATATTTGAGTAATATTACCTACTTAAATATATGGCATTATTCGTACACATCTGCTGTCTTATAACAACTACTAGGTACAACGACAACTGCTAAACTTTTAATGATTCAATATATCTGCTCGATCCTATCTGTTTTACACTTTTACACATTGCAAAAACTCAATTAAAATTTCTCGATATTCATCAAGACAAAAGCAGAGTCTAAATCCTTTACAGAGATTGTCAGATATTTGTCTCCTCGAGTAGAGTAGGTACTTGTACTTCACTTTATTACATCATCCAGGCAGATACATTTAAAGTGCACTTAAAATTACAAACGCATAAATAAATACATACATAATACATGCATATGCTGACAAACCTTATTATTATATGGACGATTCTTTAATAATAATAATAATAATAGTAGAGAAAACACACTTGGACATTCAGAATGACTTTTATTTCTCTTAAACTAACCCCTAACGAGTTTTCAACTCCATGTGTTACGAATTACGAGCAGTAGGGGCTTAAAAAATTAATAATATCATTGAAGCTTTTCAACATCACTTGTTACAAAGCTAATACTAATATTTAGTTATCATTCATGTCAAATAATATTAAAAAATTATTAATTCAAATTCAAGTCAAACCATCTTTAAGCTAAACAGCTAAAGTCTGAAATCTGAAAAATTGAATGACAAATGAATTTTGATGAGATACTTTTTTTATTTTACGATCTGAAGTAAATTTAAATACCTATCTGTATATCTACCTATATATTTTTATAACCATTTTAGGCAAATATTTTTGTTTTGTGACTTTTGATCTCTTGACACAATAATATAATCCCTTGTCTTATTAAAATGTACCCAAATCAAGATTTTTTATGTACTTTACTAGGCTCATCCCACTTTTAAAACTAGATACTTTTTGTAGTTCTTATCCCTCTATTATGTGGTTTAGTAGTAAAGTAATGTTTGCCTTTGACAATATATACCCAATTCTGTCATATAAAATATATATCTAAAGTCATCATGAAATGATATCCCAGAGATTTTTTTTTCACATAAACACAATCTACAAGAGAGTCGAGACGAGAGGTAATAAAATAGGTCATAAATTTAACTAAAAAAACTTTTCAAAAGAAAAACCTTACCTTGAGCAGCAATAAATGACAAAATTTATAAAACTTTACCTTTTAACTTTTAGGTAAGTATTTATTTATCAGTTTCTACTTACTTCTTCAAGTCTTTTGAATAATTTTGAATAAGTAGGTACATAGTTCATGTACAGACTGACCAAGACCAAACCCATTTTTTTCAATAATAGAACGTAATATAAAATGAACAATAATAAAAAGTATTTAAGTATCTAAATGTACCTAAGTAAATATCGCCAATAAATCTTTAAAATCTTTTTAAAAACATCTACATCTACTTAAATTTTAAATACAAATATAACTAGATAGGTGTACAATTGGTAATTCTAATTCAACGTGCTTAAACATTCTAAATAAAGATTAAGATTAACCCATTTATTTTTAAAATATACCTAACCAAAATGGAAGTTTTTTTTCAAAAAAAAAGCTATTTAACAAAAATGACCCTCCTCAGGTTACGGAAATGGAATTTCTTAGCAAGCGGTATAATCATAGCATAGGTAGAAGAATAATAAGAATAAGAAATTTAAAATGTAATGTAAGTGAACTTATGGGCATTAAGCATTTATATAAAATGCATTAAAGCATGTTAAAAATGTTATAGTCTGCATTCATGAACAAACATTTAAGCTTTTAATCTCAAAAAATAAAAAAACTGAATGACTATCTGACTTTGAACTACAATATCTCATTTTTCACAAGAGTTCTCTACTCTTTCCTTTTTTTTATATTATTTCACTTGGAAAAATATTTTGATGATGAGAATTATTCTCTTTCAAGTTCAAGGCCCTTTTTGCAACAGAAATAACTTGGTAGAGGTAGAGAATAGAGAGAAATTAGATAGATGAGATCCATCATCACCACAAAGTTACCAAAGTCTTTACTCTTGGTTTCAATTCCCATTAGCTTCAAATTCTCAAAATCACAACCATCGAGTCAGTCAACACAAAATCTATTCTAACCCCTTCATGTACCTAGGGTACTATTTAATAGCTCGCATTCAACAAACGCTAAGTCTTGGTAGGTATAGATTTAAATATAAAAAAAAGTTAATTCCACAATAATTTTTATTGTGAAATTCTAATTCTAACTACAAATTGTGCAAGTATATTGCACCTCTAATACGTGAACGTGCTTTATCTTGTATCATATGATTAAAATTGTTTTATTATACTAGGTACAGGTACCTAAGGTATACCTATTGTAATTTATTATTGTGGGCTTTCGAGATGGTTGTGATTTTATTTTATACCTAATGTCTAATACCAACTACTTAATAACGTAAATCACGTTTGTAAAGTATCCAAGCCAAGTATAGGTTTAAGGTTTACATAATACGAGTACTAGACTAATAGTACCTTACTACTTACTACCGAGTACTACATGCATACACAAATAAGCATCATCAAATTGGCAAATTACCCTACCTTCTTGTCTGGCTTAATGAATTGAAAATATATCAAGAACAAAACTAATGCTAATAAGAACTACGTCGTTCCTAAGTTTTGAAGAATTGAATTTTTCGGAGGAGGGGATGAAAAAATCCCTTTTTGAAAACAGAGCAAAATGAGCAGTATTTGTAATGTAATGAGTATTTTCAAATAGCTAAACATAACATAAGTAGTAAGTAGTAATAAGAAGCTAACTCAAACTCACAGACTCAGACTCCAAATCAGCCTTTGGTATTTCTAACTCTATACTTTGAGATTTGAGTCTTATTCATATAAGGGGTAAATGGCCTGCCCGGAGGGATTTTTTGCGAAAAAAAAAGAATCTGAAAAGAAAAAGAAGGTATCTACCACCATTACAAGTAGTAGTAAGTAAGTATAAGTATGTACCTTTAAGATAGGTACTCTGATCCTTTCTCGCCAGCCGTTGTCTACTGTAACTTAAAACTAAACTTAAATGTATGCACATACTACAAACTACAAACATTAAATAAGTTTTCTGTTCTCTCTGTGTAATCTAAGTGTGCAGTCTCATAGTTTACAATTTCTACATACTATACTATAGTAAGTAGGTATACAGTATATTATGTTATGCACAACAGAGACCAAGTCTACTCTAAATCTAAATCCAAAATATATCTTTACCTGTACCTTTACTTTATACTTTATACTGATACTATTAGTTAAGAATTGCTACGAAAAACCAAGTAAAGTATCTTCGATATAAAGGAAGGAACAAAGCATTTTAAAATTCATGAAACCGTAACGGATGAAAAATAATAGTAGAGTGGAGATACTGCACTGCTTCTTGAGACCAACTTGCAACCAAAATATACCCATCTAAATATATATGATACTTTTACAAACTCAAACTCGAAAGCTAATCCAAAACCTCCTTCAAGTTTGTCTTGTCTTGTCGTTTTTTTTCTACCCTCACCTTCTTACTACCTTATGTCCAAAAAGTGCCAACAACTTTTCTTCTTTTTCCCTATAGTAGGTACCTACAAGACAGAAAAAGGCTCCCAAAAGAATTCATTCTAATCATGGTAGTATGAAGTTTTCTGGAAACTTGAAATAAGGTATAAAGCACAAAAAAGTTTACAGTCTTCTACACAACAAATATTTCTCTGACTATTTGGATGACTGGATTGAAATTGAATTTGAACTACTACATACATATCTACATAATACATAGGCCGCAAAAAGTATATACCTACCTACATGTGCATTTTAAAATTTAAAGGGTACTAATACATACTGGCAAAAAATTTACTACCCATAACAAAATAAGACATTTTTTTCAGCAACTCATCATCACCATATATTATGTGATAAAACAGACACTAAACTATAAGAAATTATTTAAGATGAGTCATGAAAAAATGGTTAGGCATCTTAAAAATATTCACGACTAACATCCGTCGCTTTTTTGAACAAATTATTTTACAATGCAATGTAGTCAATATTCTACTTAGGTATTCGTATAAAGTTAAAGTAACAAGACATCAAACTTTAATTTTGCAAACCGAAGGGAATTTATCAAATACTCAAACTCAAATACCTACTTACATAATTTACTGTATTACCCCTATTAGTATAATGCATTTGAGTTTTATTTTTATTTTTGTACGAAAATAGACCACTCTTTAATTAATCATAAGTAGTGTACTCGTAGTAAGTACTTTTATTTTATATTTATAGGTAATGCTTAGCATAAGCAACAATTTACTAAAAAAAACTAGTAATTACTTTCATGCATGTATTCCAGTCATCATGATAAAACAAAGATGTTATATAATATGGAATAATAATGAAATGAATGATGAAAATAAATACCCAATAGACCTGGCAATTCTCAATTAGCAAATTTAAATCGATCGAGGTCTGTCGGTCGTTGGTTTAAAATTTCACAGACTGACTTGGTGGATTATTTTTAGCAGCAATTACACGAGGAATTGTTGACCGAAAAAATGCTACTACATATATTTTTAACAAATTTATATATTGTAAAAAGATAAAAATCTCCCCCTGCTCATTACAAACAATTATTTATTTTTTTATTATTTATTATGGTATATATGTAAAGAACAAATGAGCCAAAAATGAGATACGTATTAAAAAGCGCCTACATACGCTCATACACCTACTTAAATAATTTCTACTTGATTCGATTGTTTCTATTCCTATTCTATTCTCATTCGTATTTATTATCTGATCTAGGTATATTGTGCGTATTATGTTTATGCATTTATATTTATTCTGCTACTATCATTTAGTTTACCCCCTAGAGTTGTGTTCTTCACTCTGGTTACATTATTCTCAAACGACCAGCTAACCTAGCCCTAACCAATATATATGTACATAACAAAAACCAAGTCCAACTAAAACTAAATCCAAACTTCCAATTCTCTGAATTTTACTATAATTATACGAATACGAAACATCAAACTTTGCCCAAAAGCTACAAGTACATACTAGGTTATACCAAAGTATATATTAAATAGAATGTATAAAAGTATTGCACTAAGGAAAATATCCAACAAATTTCAGCCCTCGCTGTTGCCTATTTGATACTCGTACCCTTAAAATAAGTGCAAGCAACTGTCCTCGAGGTCCTACAATATATAGATGTGGATGGGGTAGTTTCTAGTTTTAAGTTAAACCTTATAAAAGTACCTACTGAAGTAATGGGTACTTATAAACGTACTTTTAATCTATATATTTTATGTACAAATAAGTATCTAGAAAATTTTAAGCTCGTATATCAGAATAATATGAGTAGTTTTATTCTACTAGGTACTTACTACTACTAATACATTTAGGGCTATTCTGAATCATTGTTTGAATTAAAGGAAAATAGGTCTAGTCTATACCTCTAAAATACAGCATATAGAAACTTCCTCATCGATTTCATTTTTGGTATATTTTTCGTAATACATACATAGTGCTTCACCGTGTGACTAATCGTAAGAACCCCTATATCACCATTAGAACATAATATTATAAGCTAACCACTCAACTCACCATCATCATCATATCATATAAAATAAAGTAGACGTAGTATTTCGTAAATTGGTAGTAGTAAAGTAATATTAAACTTATTTTATCCCCGGAAAAATTTCTCGGTCTCTTATTTCTCTCAACCTCAACTAGTCTATATCTCTGGTAAATTCCCTTCTCCTCGACATAAAACACCAATTGTGACAGGTCTCGCTTCACTCACTTTACCAAACATTGATAAAGATAATAATAATTCCATTCCTCGAATATCTTTAATCTAGTCCCGAGTCTCTAGGTAGTAGAACTTTGTAGAAAAGGGTACATGTACATGAAATATAAGTATTTTTTATAGATATTTTAAAAATAAAAAGACAGCCCTATAATATCTATTATGTCATGAGAATATAAAGGTCTCCAGCAAGTTCAATTTTCAATTTAAAAATTTAAAGATATATTCCATCATGTAAATTGTTAATCCTTTTTTTCTATAATTTTGACTTTTAGTCTATAGATATAATATGTACATTAAACTTAAGGGACTACTGATACTCAAGGTTAGGTATATTTTATATATCTACACTACCAGTCCCACAGACTACAAAAATACTTTCAATAAAATATTAAAAGCAGTAGTACCATACATACTTAGGTAAAGGTACTAGGTACCTACTTACAAAATTCTATCTACCCAATTTCATTTTTGGACTTGAACTTGAACTCAACAAGTGATGCATTCTTCCATTTAGAATTAGTCGTAGTGGGAAAAATGACATCAACAGAGGATCCTATTCTTTAGCCCTATTGAGTATTGTTAAATAGAATTATCGAGTTAAAGGTTATTTTAGTAGGGGATAAATTTTCAAAG
>JAQIXA010000766.1:0-34752 GCA_034699045.1 Nanhermannia cf. coronata Gr-Ori-00579
GGGTAACTTGAGACGTTTTCAACGCTTTGCTCGCACAATTTATAATCAACTTCTAGTGAGTTGATTAAAGCCTAGTTTAAAATGATTATAATTTTATTTACCTACAATTAGCTTGAAGAAAGGCAAAGGGAACTAGTTGACATAAAAAGTCAAATTGCTGTGGATTCTGAGTATGTGAAATCCCTTGATAAGCACATTTTAACTGCTAAACAAGACTTAAATCTTACTCAGGTACCTACTCTACATATTCTATCCATTTTTCAAATATTGAAAATATAATAATGTGATTTTTTTTATTCTATCTATAAAGACTTTGTTAAATGCGAAAAAAGCAGCTTTTGAATCAGAGCAGAATTATTTCCAAATCTCACAAAGGCTTGGAAATAAAGTTAAAGCAGATCTGTCTAAGATTCAGGGGGAATTGAGGGATGTCCTCGAGAGAAATTGTCAAAAACAGGTTAAAAAAATCTATTTTTAAGTAATAGCTTAGTATGAAATCTTACAGAAATTCTGATTATTTATTCTGCTTTTTAGGTGTACCTAGAGAGAAAAAAGTGTCTAATTGAGGAATTAAAAGAGTTGATCCAATTCGATCAAAAAGTTTTGCAAGAATGGGAAATGAAAGCTCTAAAAAATGAGGATGAAATTGATGCTGTCGAGAAGATCAAAGAGATTGATGAGAAACAAGTTTCTGTAAGTATCTATAAAAATTATATCCTAGTCAAATATAATTTGAAAATTATTGTTTTTTGTGGTTTTTTTATAGGAATTGGAAACAAAACAAAACCTTTTAACAACTCAGAATAAGTTGTTGATTCTCGAGCTGGACAAGTACTCAATGAATACGAAAAAAACTCAGGAACAATTTGATCGTGTTTCGAGTGAGTTTCGAAAAATGCACAAACAGAGGCAAGAAATTGTGGATTTTTGGTGCAATTCTATGGGAGTTATGAAACAGAAGGATGAAATGATGTGTAGTTTGGCTCAGGTAAATTTTTTCAAAAATTTCGAAATTCAAAAATCCATTCATATTTGCATTCAATATTGAATAGGTACTTACCTAATAAATATTGCTTTAAAAAATAGGTAACAAAAATGTACAAAAAGACTAATTTTGATGGATATAATATATATTAATCAGACAATCTAATCTGTAGTTCCTTTTTTGAACGATTTTGACCTCGGTACCTGCATAAGATCTAGATAGGTTCTAAAAATCCCAATTTTGACCTTAATTTTACAAAATATCTATGTGTAATAAGGCCAGTATTTTGGCTTTTCAAAGCTGAATTTTTCTATTATATAAAGTACCATATTATAGGACATTTTAGATCTTTTAAAAAGTATTTCTATTTGATCGTTTTTTGTAAAATCCATTTTTTTTTCAATTTTTAGGAGTTCGACTTGACCAAGAGTACTTTGAAAACCATCGATAATGAGATCAAATCTCGGATGAAATCAATCCAACTTGGTGAAGAATGTTGCAAATCCTCAGATTTAGAATTGTGTTCACTTGATAAATCAATTGGTCAATTAAAGGCTCAATTATGCAAGACTCAAGAACAATTTACAAGGCTCAATGAAGAACTCTGTTCTCAGCACATGCACATTAGTAAAGGATCTCAAGAGATTCAAGATGCTCAGGCTCAGCTGAATAAATTCAACTCGAATGTTTGCGCCTACTTTGACAAAATCCATATGATTGAAGATGTTGTGAGAGATTTGAGAGAGAAAAATTGTTGCATTTCTTTGCGAACAAAGGTATACTAACTATCCGTAATTATTTATATAAAATCTCATAATTTTAAAATTTATTTCAAAATAGGATGTTGATTGTATTGTTGGTGAAATGGACAGTTTGCTTGTGAAAGAGGATGATAAATTGATGGTTTTGGATCGAGAAATGGATAAATTGAGGACTTTTAACTGGGAAAAAGCTAGCGAGAAAAGTACCCTTGAAAATGAACTAACACTTTTGGATTCGAAACATCAGACTATTGCTATTCAAAATAAGGATCATGCCCAATTGGATTTTAAAAATATGGAAACTGTAAGTTTTATTAAGCTTTAAACCATGTTTCCAGATGATCTAGAGAGAGAAATTTATTAGGATTTTTGTATCAAATTCTGATCTGATTTTCTGAAAACAAGGCTCATAATGAGCTGTTTTAGATAGGTTAAAAAATCTGAAATCTTTCTGAATTCTAAAATATTTTTCAAAATAAAAATAAAATTCGAAAATTCTCGAAAATTTTCCTTGAAATATTTTAAAATTCTTTCAAAATTGCTAAAAATTCATTAATAAAAGATCTTGAAATTACCTATATCTGTAGTCTGTACCTAATCTTAAATCCATAATATTCTCCGGAAAATCTAGAAGTCGTGAAAAATTTCAAAAAATTTGAGCATGATCAAAAATAGGACCGGCATTCATTAAAAACCTCCTGATCCTAATTCTAATGTAATTTTGTATACCCTACTTTATTTACAATAGTTGGCCAAAAATCAAAGTGGAATCTATCGACTAGATCTAAACATCAGTTCACTTCATGCTCGAATGCAAAGACTATCAAACTTGGGTCAAGATACAGACTACCTCGAAATCCTGGCCAATTTGAATAAATTAAAGGAAGAGGATGGGAAATTAGCAAGTGAGGAAAGATTTGCACACAAAGAACTGGAGAAATTAAGCCATCTTCTGCAAATCCATAGCAAAAATATCGACAAGTTCAAGAATGAAAAAACCAGGCTGAAGGAGATCCTTTATATTATTAGCTTCGAATGTGACAAGTATCTACTTATAAATAATCACTCTAAATCAATTCTGAAGGATATGACTGATGACTTATTAATTTTTTAGACTCGAGAAACACCTCAAAGACCTCATCAAAGAATATCAGGAATTTCAGATGAACAATAGCTTGGAAATGGTCAAATTAAAGAGATTAGAGGATCGAATTTATGGCAAAAAAGGGGAATTGGAATCGATGGCTCAGACAAGATCATCGATTACAAAAGTACCCTACTACATATAAATACTATCTACTTTTTGTAATTGTATTTGATTCCTGTATTTGATATCTTATCTTAAGGTTGTAAATGATCGAAAATCTGAAATCGAGGCACATAAATGTCTAAAAATGACCATGTTGAGAAATCTCAAGTGCGAGGTGACTCGAATCAATACCAACTATCTTGATGTCACTAATTACCTTAAGAAGTTAAAAGGACGGTTTGTCTAAAATACCAATAAATGTACCATAGATAATTAAATTTGTATATTTTGATTGTTTGAAGATTCGAACTGACGACTCGAGCTCAATCTCAAAATGAAGAAGATACTGGACTTGAAGAGGAGATTGAAAGAATTGAAAAGGAAAAAAGGGCTTTGGAAATGTAAGATTGTAAAAACTAAATTTACTAGATGATTATCGTAGATAGTTTTTAGAATTTATGGTCCTTTGGTTTTTAATAAAGATACTTGAAATAATCAACTAAGATAGTCCTACGAAAAATCTAAAAATATCCATATTTTTCAATTCTTTTGCAAAAAAATAATTTTTTTTGAAAAGTGAGCTTGAAGAATGGCACCAACGAATCAGAGAGGCTCAAAATGTGACCGAGGGGATCACAAATGTCTACATGGTTATGAAATGCTCGAATGAATCTTTCAAGGAAAGTCTTTCACCACTTGATGATCGTTGTAATATCCTAAAAATATCCCAAATAATTTATAAAATCTATCATTAATATACTGATTCTGTTTTTTATTAGCTGAAG
Organism: Nanhermannia cf. coronata Gr-Ori-00579; assembly: GCA_034699045.1. Classification (NCBI taxonomy): domain Eukaryota; kingdom Metazoa; phylum Arthropoda; class Arachnida; order Sarcoptiformes; family Nanhermanniidae; genus Nanhermannia; species Nanhermannia cf. coronata Gr-Ori-00579. Next base: position 3,781 of record JAQIXA010000766.1, read on the forward strand.
AAGCAGAAAGACTAGCAATGTTTGAATGTGAAGAAAAACGTCTCCTTTTGATTCTAGGACAGCTGAAAAAAAGTAAAGAATTTCTAAATTGTCAAATAGTCGAGATGACCCATTGCAAATCGGCCAGAGTTCAAGATATCCATCACTATAATCGAGTTTTTGAACAAAAGATCGAAAAGACTTTGGCCTTAATTAAAGACATTACATGTCAGAGAGAAAGACTAGAGAGATGGGATAAGATGGCAAGTCAAATGTCTCGGGAAATTCGAGAAATTTTGAACCCAGATCAGTTACCTTCGGTTGAGTTCGAGCTTAAGAAGAAGTTTATCAACGAGAAATTTAAGGTAATAATTATAACGAATAGGTTTACTACAGATATTCTAAAGTTTAGATTCTCTACTAAAAATCAGAATATTTTAAGTAAAATTTGCACTTGTTAGAAGCTGAAAATGCGATTTTTCTCGTTGATTTTTGATTACCAGAAAATTTCCAAAAAAATGGTCAAAATTTTTGATCTTTTCGCCTACTAAATAGGCGGCAATTTAGCTAATTTTTTAGGGTTTTTGATGTTAGCTAAAAAAATTATGATTTTTTTTATAAAAGTGTGCAATGACGCTGGTAGAACGAGCCCTTGGTGCATTTTCCCACTTGAAGGATCAGGCGATGGTTTTTCTTGAGAACCATCAAGTCCCTCAGGATATTGACCAGAGGATTCGAGCAGTTAAAAGTTTGACTAGCTTTCATATCCCTTCGACTGAATCGCTTTTCCCAGGGGTTTCCATCAAAAGGTAAAATACTACAGTAAATTATGTCTAGATTACTATATAGGTACTTAATTGAGTTTATTATGAATTTTTTAGGAATTATAATGAATGTACACCCAGACCTCTGACCCTAAATATGCCTCTTGGTCGTGTAAATAAAAGCAGCCGAAGTCTCATTCAAGACAATCAAAGTGCGAGATTCTCGTATAAATCGACTGTCAGAGGAAAAACTTCATAAATATCCATTCATACATTTAACTTATTTATTAATACATAGTAGATAGGTATATTATAAGAATACATATTTCAAGTGCTAAAAACTACCAATAAAATAAACTTTTGTAAAAAAATCGCATATTTTCGAACACTTTTTCGACATCCATAAAAAATTCAAATGATACAGTCCTTGCCTACCTATTATACCAATACTTAATAGAAAACTTTTAAAAAAATTTGACCACAGATTTCTGGACAACCCGTACTGTACTATACATACGGAAACATAGTTGAGATATATGCTACCCAATTCTAATCCTTATTTTTTTGGAAATCATTAATCAATATCAAATATTAGCATTACGAATATTATGTAATTTGTCATAGTCATGAGTCATGATATGATATTTAAGTATAAAATGTAAATTACCTACTATAATCATTAAAAAGTTTATAATATAGTTAGTAGAGTAGTAATTTGTTTCCTCTAATTAAGATTAGTTTTAGTAAAATATTTTGTAAACTTTATTGATCATAAAATTTAAATCTGATAACATTTTTCAATTCTACAATTGAAATTTTATAAGCCTCTGATTTAAAGACTGTAAAACATGAATGCAATAAAAATGATTCAGAATTTTTAGACATAATAAAAAGATAAGCAAAAAATGATTTACCCTACATAATTAATGGTTTGTTTCATGTGCAAAATATATCATACCTACTATTTTTTATACCTTAGCTTTTGCCAAATAAAGCCGATATTTAAAAAAATAGATTAGTAAATTAATCGGCCTCGATAAAAAAAGACATCAGATTGATAATATGTGGCAATCTTTATTGAATTTCTGATAAAATCAAAATCACTAATTTGTAATTTGCAGGTAGTATAGGTTTAGAATTAGAATAGTACCAAAGTATCAATAGATTCAAATTATTTGCAAAATGTTGAAATTATTAGTTATTTTAAGTTTTCTGTCAATTTTTGCGGATTGTACCCCGCCCTTCCAGGTCAAGCAAAGGTCACCAGGCATACCTTGGGTTCATTCTCAATCCCAATCGAGTAAAACTATATCATTATCAAGCGTTCAATTACAAGAACCTGAAGAAATTGAGGCAATTGAACTTCCTGTATATTCAAAAGATCGAAAAACTTCTAAAAAAGTACTACCAGAACCAGTACAGAGAAAAATTTCAGAAAATATTTTTGAAATTGAACCAAGGCTTAGATTAGAACGTCAAGTGATTCCAACCAGATATGATTTGGAAATGCAGGTCAGTTTAGTAAAAATTAAATCAATTGAATCAATTTGGCTAAAATTACAAAAAAAAAAATATCTTTATATTTTACAGTTCTATTCTAATTAAAGCTAATTAAAAATTTGTATTTGGAAATTCAGCCAATTTTAGAAAACTCTACATATGGTGATACATTTACTAGCCCTGGAAAGGTGACTATAAGAACGACCTGTTTAGAAGCCACTTCGACTATTGTAATGCACGCTATAATGAAATCGATTGCCAATATAACTGTAAGTATGATTTCAAATGGACAAATTATCGGGATTGAAGGCTTCGTACAAGATGATCAGCCTAGTGATACACAATTCCTTACTATAAGTTTGAGATCTGAGCTGATTCCTGGAGAAGAATATTTGATTGTGATCAATTTTGTAGCAAATATTCTTGTAGATCGTCCATTAGGACTTTATTTGACTGATTTGACAGGTGAAGATCCAAATGACCCGGAGACTTCAAGGTTTATCAAATATTTAAATAAATATTTTAAAGTCTAAATTTATCCGTAGTCGTTTGACAACATAAATGTAACAATCGCGATAAGATAACAATTATGAGTTTAGATCTAAATTTCAAAATTTTGAGCTATTTCTAATATGAAGTACCTACATAATTTTGAGGCATTTTGACTCGGAAAATATATTTTGCTTTTGCACCTATCTGTAAATCAATATTTTATTTTATTTAGATTCATTACAACGACACAATTTGCACCAACTTTTGCCCGATATGCCTTTCCAGGATTTGATGAACCCAATCACAAGGCAGTTTTTGGTATCAAGATTAAACGATTGGCAAAACACAGCTCACTCTCCAATGCTAATCTATTGACATCAAACCCAATGTAACGTAACATAAACCTATATTATACGGAGTAGATACTTTATAATATTTAACATTCCTGAAAAATTCTAAATATTTTAGACCTGAGATGGATGGATGGGTTCTCGATACTTTTAACGACACTGTCCCAATGTCAACTTATCTTGTAGCGCTTGTTGTTAGTGATTTTGAATATAAAGAATCAAGTTTTAGAAATAATACTATACCTGTTCGAGTAAGTCCCTACCTATCTTTTATTTAAATTTTTTATAACAATTTTTTTTGCCTTAGACATATGCTCCAGGATATCTGATTGAGGATGCAATATACAGTGCAGAACTTTCTGCAAAAGTGACACCATTTTATGAAGAATTACTAGAATTTGATTATCCGATGCAAAAGGTAAAAAATGCTTCAAAATTTGATCGTTTATAAAAAAATATTTTTTCAGGTTGACTCGATTGCTCTACCTTATTTTTATTTTGGGGTATTTCAAAAATTTTACTTACCTAAGCTATCTACCTATATTTTTGTACCCATTTGTTAATATTAGCCCGCAATAATTTATAAGAGAGTAAAAATTACTCTCTTATGTAATTTGCTTGATCTTGAATGCGGGCCTTTGGCATCATTTTTATATTTTATTTATTTATTGTATAATCTAGGCTATGGAGGTATGTCAACTTTATTTAAATCTGGTTTTGCATGGTAAAATAATCTTATTTCTTATTGGGGTTGATTAGAATTGGGGCATGATTTGTTACAGGTCAGATTATATGAAAATTATCAAAATTTTTAAAAATTCCTTCTAATACGATTAATTTATAGATCTAATTTCTTACTTTATAATGAGAATAAGACGACTGAACTGGAAAGGTATTCAATCGACAACATTATAGCTCATGAAATTGCACATTTCCACTTTGGTAAGAACTTTGTGAAACATATTATCAGGACCTAATTCAGCTTTTAAAACCCTCTTTCGACCTGAATTTTTCATCTAAATTTACTGAATAAAACTACAGAATATACATAACAGTTAGATACTTTTAAAAAATGCATATTTACTGATATTTAGGTGATCTTGTAACAAAACGCCATTGGCCGCATGTCTGGTTAAATGAAGGTTTGTAATTTAATTTTTTTTAATTGGCTAAAAATAACAAATTTAAAGGATTTGCTACATACTTCTCCTATCTTGGGATGATAAATGAGGAATTTGAGCCTCGAAAAATGTTTGTGATCGATGCAGTCCAGTATTCTAAACAAGTTGATGCTCGAGCATCAAGTCATCCAGTTATTGATGAAACTGTTCAAACACCAGATCAAATTTTAGGTATACATCTAAAAAAAACTGGGAAAATAATGCAAAAAAATGAATATTTAAGGTTAAGAAAGCTAATTTTCAAAAATCTTTCAGCTAATTACGATGCTATAACCTATGAAAAAGCTGCATCTCTGATCCACATGATGAATGGCATTTTGACTGAAGAGACCTTCCTCAAAGGCATCAGAAGATATCTTCAAAGATTGTAATTTTTCAGAATTTCAGAATTCTGAAAATTCATTAGGGCATTTTCATATTGCTTTTTTTAAATTTTAGCCAATACGAGAATGTACTTCAAGATGATTTATTTCAAGTTTTGACTGAAGTTGCACACGAAGATGGCCGATTACCAACTGATATAACTGTCAATCAAATTATGCATAGCTGGACTTTGAAAAAAGGTTCTATCTATAAAAACTAAGAAAAAAGCTAGATTTTTTATAAAAAAATGTTGATCTTTGCAGGTTTTCCACTAATGAGGGTTTCTCGAGGTGGCTCTCAAAGGATATTAATTTCTCAAGTATGAAAATTTAGACATTTTTTTCAAGTTTAATTTTGGCATTATTTCAATAGGAAAAATATCAAAGTGACCCAGAAGAAATTATTGAAACTTCTGAACTTTGGTATACACCTGTACATTATCAAGCTGATGGGTCTGGTGAGGATATTTCCAGAAAAATTTGGATGCCAAGCAATAGCATTTCGACCACTTTGGAACATGATACTTGCAAATGGATTATTTTGAACCCTGATTCATATGGTACCCTAATAAAGCAAATTCTTATTCTACTATATCATATCATAATCGATATGAAATTTTGGTATTTTTTGGTCAATTTTGCCTAAACTTTGAGTCTAAATTTGCACATGACCTTCCTTAAATAAGGTTCTGCTTCAAACCTAAGACAGAAAGGTCAAATACTGATAAATTTCCAAAAATTTGAATTTTGATTAAAATTAAAATGTAATCAACCAATAGTCGTTAGAAGTGCCTATTATAATATAATTATTTTTAAATTTTAGGTTATTATCGAGTGCTTTATGACAATCCTTTGAAAAACTTGATCATGGCTCAACTTGCTCAAAATTCTTCAGTTTTCAATCCAATTACTAGAAGTCAACTTATCGACGACTATTTCAGCCTTGCTTATGACCGTAATATATTTTATGAGTATATTACAATGTAAATGAGACTTAAAAGTAATTATTTTTAGAATACATTGATATTGGAGAAGCCCTTGACATGACCCTATTTCTAGACCAAGAAACTGAGCTTGTAGTTTTCCAACCATTTTTCAATCATATTCCAAAAATATTTTTAATGATGATCAGTTCAGATTTCTACTATCAATTTGTTGTAAGTATCATACAAAATTATAGAAAAACTGTAATCTTGAAATACAAATAACACTCTAACTGTAATCTACTTTTTGATAGGAATACTATAAACCAAAATTCGAAGCTGCTTTGCTCAACATTGGACTTGAAAATCAACCTGATGATAAAGGAAATAAAATAATCCTAAGATCACATTTATTAGATTGGGTTTGCACTTTTGAGAGTCAAATCTGCTTCGATTATTCGATGGAACACTATAGAACTTGGGTTGCAAATGGAAATCATTCGTAAATATAAAATTTCTGCATAAAATCAGCGATAATAAAACTATATATGTATTTTGTAAATTTTTGTAGAATTCCATTGGAACAAGAGGGTACAGTTTTTTGTGGTGCTGTTTCTGCAGGTGGTTTTGAAACTTTTGAATTTTTCCTCCAAAAATACCATCAAGAGACGGACAATGCTCTTAAAGAAATTTATGTCAGAGTACTGGGCTGCACTAGAGAGTACAGTTTATTGAAAAGGTAGATTTAAATTAGAATTTTACAAAATTACAAATTAATTATTTAACTAACTCATCAGAACTTACATTAATTCTTAGAATTAGAGTTAGTTTACAAGAGCTTAGTTCGAAAAATGTCTATTTTACTTGCAAAAGATTGCATAGTAAATTGAAATTTTATTCAAAATTTTGATAATTTTGATATATTTTAGGTAGGTATGACTTATTTTAGGGTTTAGATGAAATGTAAAGGGTCATGGAGCAACTTCTGTTAAAAAATATCTAAAATATCCTAACTTGAGTAGGTACAATTATTTGAAATAATTTCAGAATGCTTGATTTATCGATGGATGAAACCAATGGATTTAGTAGAGCACATGGTGTTACTGCAGTTCAGAGTGTTACTGCAAATACATTAGGTAAGTTTGAGCATTTTTTCAATTTCAACATTATTACCTAGTACTTTTTGATTGTACACCCACTGTACTGGTCCAAAATTTCAAAAATCACTCTAAAATAATTGAAAATATCAAATTAAAAACCCGAAAAGTTCCATAAATTTTTTATAATTTTACCAAATAAGATTGAATTAGTGTCATTTTTGCAATAACAATAATTCGGTAATATACCGACTAGTCCAATACCGTCTGTTTCAAAATACACTAAATTACCAACTGGTCCTAGTTATAAATGCTAACTGGTCCTAATAAGCATTTAACCTAAAATATTTTTGGATTTTATTTCACATTTTTAAAAACAAAATTTTCTAATACCTAATACTACTGATATTTTGTATCTTGCAAAATATTAAGAAAAGTGTGAAATAGGATCCATTTATATTTTGGTCTTTTTCTAGAAAAATTTAAACATGGACCACTCGGTATTTATTTGTTTTTGAACCATTCTTTTAATTTTATATTTTTTTAGGTCGAACTGCAGCATTTGGCTTCATTCGTGAAGATCATGTTGGGAAAGTTAACTATTTTGGCTGGTCTATCATGTCCTCTGTCTATAATACCTTCAGCGTTTACTGGAATACAGATTACTCTGATGTAATAATTTACACAAAAAAAATGATAATTTTTGAAATTTTTTTCCAAAATTTTGAAATTTTTGATAATTTATACAATTTTTATTTCACAGATTTATGCGTTCATAGCACCTTTATTTCCACAAATGCCTCCAGAACATCAGAGAGTTGTAGCAGAAGCTGTCCAGATTATTTTTGACAATTATGATTGGTTTCAAATGTATAAGACGCCTTTAAAAGCATGGTTTGACCTTAATGTATATAATTACTAATTACAAATCTTTAACTTGAATAAATACAAATATAGATACTTTATCAACTAAAATAACTACAAAATATGCTTATTCAAAACATGCAAAAAATCTAGTAAAAATCCGAAATTTCTGCAAACATTTCATGAATTTTTAGATAGATAGATTCATTTTGATCAAAATTTTTGTTTTTACAGATTTGGATCGTAAAATTTAACAGTAATAAGTACCTACGATTGATATTATAGGGAATTTCCAATCCTTTAATAGGAACCCGTTATTACCTATCTATTTTAGAATAGAAATGCCTTTAAATAGAATTTTTGGTAAACTTGGACTTGAACTGTAAATTTATTTATGAGGTTCTCTTTTCCGACAGATTTTTTCATTTTTGATCTAGACCTTGTCCAAAATAGTACAATCATGTCCAAGCTAGCAATCCTACTATTTAATTGTATCCTATTTTCAAGTTCACAAGATCTTAAATTGTCAAGTCACGTTGATTTTAATAATCTACACACGTTTCAAGATGAATTTCCAGAAATTTATCCATTTGGGCATTACAATTTCATCGATTCAGATCGTGATAATGAACTTGAAAGAATTAATCATAAAATCCCCGAATCTTTAAGTCCAACTTTTTATAATTTGAAATTGATTATAAATCTGGATGAGAATCTGATTGAAATGAAGCCATTCAAAGCTCATGGAAAAGTCTCAATTTTAGTGGATTGTCTAGAAGATACTAATCAAATTCATTTCCATAAAAGAGATATGAAGATTGAGGAATCGACCTTAAATGTAATTTCTAAATTTTAATTATTTGTATGTAGTAGGTTTGTATTGTACTGTAGGTATCTCACTAAAAACATTTCAATTTTAGGTCAAAAATTTGATATCAAGAAGAGAATTGAGGATTTTGTCCCAAATTTTCGATAGTAAGAACGATGTATATATTGTCATGCTGCTGGAGGATTTGAAGGCAGGAGAGAAATATGAAATATCCATGGATTTCATTTCAAGGGTTGCAAATGATCGGATGGATGGATTGTATTTGAGCAATTATACTGATCCTGATACTAATGAAATGAAGTAAGTTTTTATACTCATAAAATCCTTTAAATATTCTCAAAAAATCATCAAAAATTTCTAATAAAAAAGGCTCCATATATTTCTAAAAATTTTTCCAATATTTTCCCAAAATAAAGTCAAACAAGAATGAAAAAATCAAAAAATCCAAGATTGAAATTCCCAATACAAAACTTAAAAAAAGTAATTTTCCAAAAAATCTACAAAATTTATCAAAACGTCGCGAAAACTTTTCTAGAAAGTCAAAATACTCTGAAATCTGAATCACAAGAATATCCAAAAAATCGATCAAAATTTCTTAAAATATCATCAAAACTTTGTGAAAAAGTCCCAATTTCCCAAAAAACCAAAAGAATTCCCTAAAAATTCGATCGAAATTACTCAATATTATATCTTTTTCAAAACAAAAAAGCAAAAAAACTACTGATATTGTATCAGTACTTATATTGTAGATATTAAATTTTGTTTGATTTTACCTTTCTAGATACCTTGCTACTACACAGTTCGAGTCAATTGGTTAAAAAAAAATACTATTTACTAACAATAAGTTAGTTACATATAAATCTTATGTACATATCTAAATAGATTGAATATTCAATTTTAGATGCAAGATCCGCTTTCCCCTGTTTTGATATGCCGAACCTGAAAGCTAATTTTGAAATCAGTATTGGTCGAATGGAGAAATATAACTCTTTGTCAAATATGAATTTACTTCAAACTGAACCAATGTACCTACTGATACTGATAGTTTTATAATATCAGTAGTATCTAGACACAATAATGACAATCTTATCTTAATTTTTGTAGAAAAGAAATGGACGGTTGGTACTGGGATCATTATGCCCCTACTGAGAAAATGTCCACGTAAGCTTTGAAAAACCTAATTTGAACCTCTATTTGACCTCTATTTTCTTAGTTACCTGGTCGCTTTTATAGTCTCGGAATTTGAAGGAGAGGGTGCTTCGAATCTACATTATTATAAGCCCATAAAAGTATCCAAGTATATTTTTTTAAAATTAGCTTTTTCAAATAATTATTTTTAATGATAGACATGGGCTGCAAAGCACCTGATTGGAAAAGGTGGTGGAATATATGCAACTAAAGCAGCTGATAATATCATGCCATTTTATGACATGTTTTTTGACTATCCATATCCATATCCAAAAATGGATCAAGCTGCTATTCCTCGTGCGTAATCACAATGACCTTTTTAAATCAAAAAAATCTTTACATTTGATTGAACCTTATTTTCAGATTTTGAAGCTGGGGTATTACAAACCTGCCAAAATATTGTTTTCTTATATAATTCTTTAGTTTATCTCAATTTTTGATCTTTTATAGGCTATGGAGAACTGGTAAGCTAATAATACCTAATAATTTTGTAATTTTAAATTTTTAAATAATATATTGCATTGTAATAAAAATTAAATGTAGGGGCTTGAACACTTACAGAATTAAAGCACTGCTATATTTCCCTGGAGAAACATCAGAATCTTCCAGATATGGTCTCACAAATACAATTGCTCATGAATTGGGTACCCTAGAATTTTGCTAGAATTTCTTAAAATTGGAAATTTTGTTATGCTAGTAAAATACTTTAATTACAATTTTTGTAGCTCATCAAAATTTTGGAAATCTTGTGACTTGCAAGTCTTGGAACCATCTTTGGTATTACTTATCCATTTAATTAGCCTGATAAAGGCGATTTTAGCCATAATTTCCAATTACATAACAGTAAATGGGTGTAAAATCGAGTTCCAAATTAGGTTTTTCAGGACTTACTTATTGACTATTATAGGCTGAATGAAGGATTTGCCACTTTTGTCTCCTACTATGGTATGAAAAATTTTGCTCCAGATTTGCTCAATAAAAATGATTGGCATGTTCGAGTCCAATCTGATGCTATGAGGGCTGACGAAAATAAAGATGTTCATCCACTTGTGAACCTCACAGCCATAACTAGTGGGATGTTTGACAGGATTACCTACTCAAAAGTACTTACCTAAGATATTCAAAAGCTAAAGCTTAAACTTGGCAAGGATTCGGCTTTCAGGCCTTTTCCTGTTTCATAAATCTCATACACTATAAAGGCCAGAAAGCCCATTTTAACCAGAAGTTTTAAATTTTTTATTTTTAAAGGGAGCTTCAATCTTGATCATGATGCGGAATTTCTTGGGTGAAGATTGTCTTCGAAAAGGACTTCAATTATACCTCAAGAAATTGTAAACTACAAAATTCAAATTTTTTAGCAATTTTTGAAATGTTTATTATTTACAGTGCCTACAACTCTGCTGTTCAAGATGATTTATTTCAAATTCTTGACAGAACAGCTAAAGATATGAATGTTCTTGATGAGAGTTTGTCGATTAAGACCATATTGGACACTTGGTTTGGAAAATCCTAATACTTGATACACTTTTAGATTTAGAGACCTTTAAAACGAAATTTATTTAACTATCTAATTATAGGACTTTACAACCAGGTTATCCTGTAATTGAAGTCAATTCAATTCAAAATTCAACAAAAGTTCTACAAATATCACAGGTAAGGTTAATTTTTGCAAATTTTTTGCAAAAATTTGCATAAATTAGGAAATTTTTGGATTAAAATTCAATTAGGTACCTGATGTGACTTTATATTTTAGAAAAAATTTGGAACAAATGGTGAGCCTGAATCGGATTCGGTTTTATGGTATGTCCCTTTGTCAATGACCTCATCAATGTCACCACAGAATAATTTAAATTACTGGCTACCTAACAATGTCCAACAAATGGAAGTGAAACACACTACTGGTAAGAAATCCCAATTTTAAAAAAATACCCTATAATTGATTATCGTTTTTACAGAGTTGGCTTGGGTCATATTTAACCCTGATTCTGCAGGTACTATTATACCATATAAACTGAACTTAATTACAATTAAGACTTTTTTAAATGCCATTTTATATAGGTTATTATCGAGTTAAATACAACGATCATTTGTCAAATCTGATTCAAAGCCAAATTATTCGAGATTACAAAATATTTCGACCCCTAACTCGATGCAAACTTTTTGATGATTTTTTCCATTTGGGCTTTGAAAGTATTTAAATATTATGCAAATTAGATGATAAATGCTTAATTGGTTTTGCTTTTTTATGTAGAACATATAAATATCACAAAAGCTTTCGATCTCACAAAATACCTTGAAAATGAGCCTGAGATTGCGGTCTGGAATACACTTTTCAACAATATGAGAAAAACGTTCAATCTTTTCAGTGGAACTGACTCTTCTAATACAATTAAAGTAACTCTAATTAACTAAATAACTAGTTAAATATACCTTTTCTATTTTTAAGGAATATTTCTTGCCAAAAGTTGAATCAGCTTTAAACAAAGTCGGTTGGGATCAGGCTCCAGGTTTGATTTTGATAAAATAAAATTCAAACCCTCTCGGAAATTTATGGCACTATACCCTCTATAATTTCCTTACTTTACTGGATTCTCAATTCGATTCTTGAAGAATTTGAGTTGAATTTGAGACTAATCTTAATTGTAAGACTTGAGATATTTTTAAAAATTGTGGTTAATTACAGGTGAGAAAGGTGCTGTTGTAATCCATCGGTCACAAATCCTGGCCACAGCCTGCGACATGCAAGTTTCAAAAATTTTGACCAAAATTTGACCAAAAAAATCAAAAAATTTTTATTTCACATTAGGAAACACCCACGATGTCTTAATATTGCCAACTTGCATTTCATCAACTTTATGAATAGCAGATCAACATACAAACAGTAAGTACCTACCTGAAAAACTTATTCTAAAATTTAATAACTTTATAATTAATGGTTTTTTCAGAATACCAATAGACTTAAGGTCAGTATTTTTATGTACTGGAATAGCACAATCGAAATCAACCGAAGAATCTGAAAAAAGATGGAATTTCCTACTGGAATCCTACTTGAGTGATCCTGAATACGATCGAAAATCTCATTTACTTTTATCATTGACCTGTACTAGGGAGGCTCATTTGCTTAACAAGTAATTATCTAATTATCCTTCAGCCATAATCATTTTTAATTTTGATCTTAATTTAGACTACTGAATACGGTCATAACCGAGAAATCAATTAAGAAAGCTGAATCATTAGATGTATTTATGCGAACTACTACAAACTCTGATGGACGAAAAATTCTCTTTACATTTATCCAGAATAAATTTCATAAATTATTTCATTACTTTGGAACCTCGAGAGAGATTGGACAAATTCTAGGAGCTTTGAGTAATTACTGGAAAACTAAAAGTGAATTAAATGAGGTAAAATGATAAACAAAAAGGTATACAAATTCAAACCTAAGTTATTCCTATTTTTAGTTTAAAAAATTCGTGGATTTGAACAAGATATTCCTGGGAGCTATGAAAAATACCGTAAAGTCAATTATTCAAAATGTTGAGGCTAATATAGAATGGATTGATTATTTCTACGAAGATATCAAAAATTGGTTTGAAAAAACTACAAGAAAATCAACAAAATTACGAGGACTCGAATATAAGTAAAGACTTTTTGAACTTTTATTGCTTTCTGTTACAATAACTTATTCAATTGTCGTACGTAAGATACTTAACCATACTTAAGTATTAATATGTCAAGTTTTATCTTATACAATTTTTTACTGCCTCGTTATTTTGTATTAATTGTTTATGTATGTAGGAACATAGGTAATTGTATAATAAAATCCATTTTATACAAATAAAAAACACAATTTTTATAATCTCTATTTATAAATTAACATCTTGTAATATATTTAAGTATTAGGTAAATGATATAATCCGATTTGATTACAAATAAATAGAGTTAAATAAGTAATTAATTTATACTTAATTGCGTATTTAATTTATATAGTTGCTACTATCAGTAGGTACTAAAATGAACTAGGCAAATTATTCGATTTAGGTAAGTTGGATGTAAAAACCCAACAAATAAATAAATATAAAAATAATAATAATACATATAAAAAAAAAGTAGAAAAATAACTAATAAACTAATGAATTCTGTACATATACATATAAGATAGGTAGTGCCTAAACCATAAATATGAATCTCGATTTCGATATATGGTACTTTAACAACTGCAATATATTTGTATATACTTAAATACAAAACGTAAATATTGTGGGCTTTGAACTTGACCAAATAATTGGAAATTTGAACGGATCTAATAATCTACTCTAATATCTAACTTTAACTAAATACCTACTAATAAAACAGTTTTAGAATAATAATAATTTAGTTAATAATTTCGGCTTGCTTTGGCCCAAAAATTGATATTAGTGTAAGTAAGTAATGTAATTGACCGTGACAATGACAAATTAAATTTTAACGATTTTAAAAAAATTGAATTTTAACTTTAATACGTCGTTATATTATTATATCTCTTTTTGTTCATCTCATGTTCTCTGTCTTTAAAAGATCTCCAATAGCCAATGTATCTCAACAATAAATTATTTTGTTGCAATTTTGCAAAGACTTTTTCTGGAAGCTTTTTCCCTACAAAATATCTATTTTTAATATTTTCAAACCTATTACAGTTCTTCTTGATATTCTTCTCCGCTTCTGATTCTTGTCCGGGAATAGATCTTGAATTAATTGCCATTTGAAGGGCTGTGTCTCCTTCCTTGTTTCGAATTTTAAGCAAATCTTCTTTCTTATTTTGAGCAGAAGCTATATTTAACAAAGTTTCAATAATATCTTCTTTGTTAGATGATACAGCTTCATGAAGTGCTAAATAAATCAAACATGAATGCGTTAAATTACTGCCAAAATAAAAGTCATGCCTATGTTCTATGTCATAATATATAGGTTACAATAGTATTCGTTTTTAATTTACTTATGAAAAAGCATATTTTACATGAATTATTTGAGACCAAAATTTTGTTATTCAGCTTTAGTGATAATTAAATGAAAAGAAAATAATTCTATTCTAAATAATATAATAGAAATTAAAAGCTTACCAGTATATCCATCCTTGTTTACGGCTAAAATGTCAAGAGACTTGGGATTATTTGCTTGAATATATTCGGTGCTCCATAAATAGACAAGCAGTTCGCTATTTCCGGAATAGCAGATGTCGTGTAGCACTGTATTATCGTTGAAGTCCTTAACATTGATGTCAAATTCAAAATCTTCCCTTGCAAGCTTTTTTAACAAATGTTTAAATTTGGGAATGTCATCCTTGCTTTTACAAAATTTATGGAGACGCTATAAAATATATAAAATTGATATTAGGTACCTTATATAATTTCATTAACGATTAATATTCTTTACCGATTCTCCATGACGGTTTCGCTTCATTGGTGAAATACTGCTGGATGTTTCACTGCGAGAATCATCAGATAAGTCAACTTTAATTGTATCGAAATTGAAAAAATATTTCGCGTCAAGTTTTTGCGGTACTTGAGCTATCTCCTCCTTTTCAATAATCTCCAGAGCAGAAAATTGAGTCTAAATTAAAAGAGACAAAATTAAATATTAAAAAAATAGGGAATGACTTTTAAAGTTTCGATAAATCAAATAATAAGCCTAATGGTAAGAGTAATTGTCGTAATGTAATTACCAAAAACTGTTTTATTTTATACTCGTCGTCGTATATTTGAGTAAGCTCAGGAAGATTTTGAAGTATAATTTGTTGACACATAATTTGTCCCAATAATGGATCCCAGATCTTATCAATGATTGACTTTTCTGGAAAATAAAATTGTTAAAATTAATACCTAGCGGATTAGATTATATTACAAATATCTAGATGATAAATTAGAGAATGAAGAACAAATATTTATAAATATTAAATACCATTATTTAACTCGACCAGAAACTCTACAATAGGATCGAAAATTATAGGCAATTTGAGATCTTCAAGATACTTAATTATCGGGACCAGCCATCTCTAAAATATTTATATTAATAAAATTAAGGCTTTACATAACTTTTTAAATAGGTAACTATATAAATTACTTACCATGCAGAGAGAAAATTCCTTTTTAAAATCACTTATTTCCCACATGAATATAAATAATTGTTCACAAATTGAATTAAATGATTTGAACTCTTCGTTTTGAAATACTCGTAAGACAAATGGCAAGCGAATCTGTAATGAATTTTTTTTACAATTTATTAAATCTATAAATATATAAAGATGTAAGTAGGCGTGTTAAATATTTAAATACCTTCATAGTAAACTTTGAATCCTTTAGATATAATTTTTCCATAATTAGAGTAAGGATATAAAATAGAGAAGATACTGGCTTTTCTTTAAATTCTAATTTTTGTTCACGATACATATGTTCAATAGCCGTTTCAATTAATGGCGATAAATGATATAAATTGTTGGCGTCCCAATATTCTTTTTGAAAAGTTATTATTTCCTATAAAATAAAATTATAATTAATTAATTTCGATTATTGATTTAAAGTAACTAATTTTTTTAAATTACAAATTACACATACATTGTTAACATGATACAAAATATCATAGATATAATCAATATCGGTGGGGATTGCAGTAAAGTAATTGCAGATAAACGTCATTGAGGCTTTTTCGACTACTTTTGAAATCCTTGAGTGCTTAAGAATTAATTTGAACACCTCTGATATAAATTTTGAATCAAGTAGATAATTATTATTTAAATGCTCTTGCATTTTATTGATGATTTTGATCCAATTCTTATTCTTCCTAGTCGCATGGGTTAAAAAGTATAGAAGATCACATTCTTCAATCGGCAGCTTTTTCTATAAAATGAAAATGAAAAAAATTATTAATTTCTCTCATTTACCTACCTATTATTATTCCAAATATTCAAAAATTACCCATTCATTTTGAGATTCGTTTGTTTGTACGTTTACACCGCTGCCACCACCTAATATATACAAAAATAAAATTATACATCTAACCATCAAATTTTAATTCTAATAAAAATGGTTTAAAAATTAGTACAGTAGTCAGTACTATACATAATACATACCTAAATCAATTTCACCACGAGGTATCTCAAACCCTTCATGATTGAAGTCATGTGTTGACCCTGAAGCATCGCCATCTTCATCATTATGATCTTGAGTATCTGTGCCTCTTGACGATAAACTTGAGCCATTGTGATCCAAATTAAAATATAATCTCATTTTCTTTCTTATTTGTTCATGGTGATCATCATCGTCTTTTGATGGTGGACCAACTTCACTTGTGCTCATTTTAATCTTATTAAAATAAAACTAGGTAGGTACTTAATAATTTAAAAATGAAAAAATAGTAATTAGTTTAGCAGCAACAATATAAATATAAAAACGACAGATAATACAGGACCAACACTTTGTACTGAAAAAACTTAGTTTTTGTTAATTGCTTTTCTTTCTCATATTGCCTGGCCTGGCCGATCCCGTTTCTACTTTGACTCTTTTATTTGATCTCTGGGTATCTAATTCCTATTCTATTCTTAACTCCTAATCAGAACTCCTAAAAATAGTAAAAAAAATATATCACTAATTATAATTACCTATATACTATATACCAATTGAAATTAAACAAAATAAATTTATAAATTGTTTACTTTGCCTTCCAGTCTACAGTAGCATCAACTTGACCTCATTTCAATCTCAATCTCAATCCCAATCAAATCATCGATCCATCAGCATTCAGATTCAGACATTGCATGACCTGTCCACTGTCCATTGAAAAACCAATGACCTATAAAAAAAAATAACCGAACCATCATTAATACGAAAAATATGAATAAACACAAACAACAAGTATTCAAGACTCCCTACCCTACTTTATAAACTTTAGTTAAAATTAGAATAATAATTGTTCTACAAAATAGAAACCTGTAGAGTACATATGAATACATAATTATAAATAATTACAAGACAAGTACCTAGATTGCTTTATTTACTTGATACAATGCATTTTGTAATTAGAAATTGGATATAGATAGATAATATATATGAATATGAATGTAAAGAATATTTTAAAAGTAAGTGGGTCTTACCTAGTAATGCTGTAAGGTTGAAAGGTCAAATCCAAAGCAAACTGTAGACTCAATCATTAGAATTAACAATTAACCTAACTTTAACTTAACCTCCTTTGCTAACTACTTTAATAAAAGCCTCTTATTTTTATTTTTATGTCAAAATAAGTTTTTGTGTTTGATTTTGAGAGTTTTTTGTTTTTTGTGTTTTTTATTTATTTTTTATTTACTTTTTACATTTTACACTTTATATTTATATAGGTAGGTACGATTACGTATGACTGTTTAAATTTACCACTAAAATTGACAAACACTGGGGTATTTTGACCTAATAATTTTTTATTCTGGGACTGGAGTCTGGAGACTGGAATTGGATTGGAAATTCCATTCCAATTTGGAATTTGGAATGGAACTTGGAACTGGGACTGGATTATGGTTCTAATTTCTGAACAACCAAGTTTTGACATAAAATGGCACGCATTTGCTTGAATAGTTGAGTTTTATTATCGGATTTTTAAGATTTTGTTTATAGTCAAAGCTGGAGACACCACCGAGAACGAGAACGAACAAGTTTTTGGTTTTGGGTTTGGGTTTGGGAGACAGTTAAAGAAAACTTATTTTGGAAACAAGCGATTATAAAAATTATAAAAGTGTAAAATAAAGGTCAGGTTAAATTTCAAAGTCTGGATTTTCAGAATTTAAAGCACTCGAATTAATTGAATTTCAACTAGAGTTTCTGGATTGAGTAAAAGATACTTTGATCTTGATTTTCCGAATTTAAAATTAAAATTAAGTAAGTAGGTTAGGTACCTACTACGACTACTACAAGTAGTATTTATTATTTTATAGGCATTAAATTTTGAACCTATAAACATTAAACAGTTGTTAAATAGGTAGGTTTAAATAGTTGATGTTGATGTTATTGTTGCTGTTGTAGATAAATGATTGGAAGAATAAGAATAGGAGGATCTCCTTACTTACAACTAGCATGTAATTGGCTTTTTATTAATATGTAGGAGTGGAGTAGGAAATGGTTACTAGACTAAAAAAACATTGTAAATTGTATTGCATTTACTTGTTCAAGTTTTCAAAATAACTATATTTATTAAAGAATTTCGGATTTTGGACGGACTATGAACTATGAACTATGAACTATGAAAAGAATTGAATACCTAGATAGGTACATATGAATCGTCATTTCTATATAAATATATTGATGATTTACTTTCAGCATCATTATAGGATAGCACAAAGCAATAAAGATCAAATAAAAATAATAGGTACACTATTTTGTTATCTTATCAATCAAGTCTAGTTTTTATCAACTACTCGTATCTTAAGCTTAAAAGTAGTAAAGTACCTACATATAATTAGATAGTATGTACATTGTACATGATACATGTACTGATAGTTTACTTAGAATTATGAAGGAAGGATAGGTGATAGGATTATTTATTATTCTAATCTTAAGTAATTTTATGAAAATACAAACACTTTAATCTGAAATCAAAAAAATAATAAAAATTATAATACTAAAATAGTTAGATTAGACTATAGATTTAAGTAGGTACTAAGGTACCCTATCCTATCCTATACATGTAAACTTTATGTAACTTATATACTTCTATTCTACATTCTACTTAGCATTAGATGTTGGTAGTTGGTATCCGTAATCTGTATAAGAGTAATATAAATATCATGTGCTTATGATAAATTACCATTTATTGATAGATTTTTATAAGAGATAAAAAATTGACTTTGAACTTAAAATAAAAGTATTGATAGATACGAGTACTTTTAACTTTTAGACAAAGCCATGTACACACCCTACCTATATTACTGTACCTACTATTACCTATAGAAGTAGCTTGTAAATGATTCTGTATGTTATGTATACACACTTATCATTTAATCTGGTTTTATTTTATCAAATTTTTAAATTTTGAATTTGAATCATCAGAACCTTTTAGTACCTTATTCTTATTACCTATACCTACTCGTACTCCCTACCTACAAATAAATAGGAGGTATAATTATAGTACTTAGGATTACCTACCTATCTAATGGTAAGTAAACTTCTAGATACATATGTATACCCAGTTTGCGTTACATATTTAGGTAATTTCACAAGTTTTTGTAAATGCAAATTCAATAAGTTTTTCAAGTACCCGACTTATCATTAGTACCCTATAGATTATAGATTATAAAAACAGCTGCATTGTTTATAGGTACCTAAGAGTAATTTTTTTTTAAAGTTCTTGTAACTTGAACTTGAAAGAGTTCATTCATTTTAACTATAATTTTTAACATTTATTATACACTAGTTTAAATTAAACAACAGTATACCTACCTATTAATACTGTCATTTGTCATAAAAGTGCAAAAAAGTTTCAAAATATCGCATAGGTAGATATAATCATAATTCTTTCTACAAAATGGATCTAGTGTTAAATTACTGTGATGAGAAATTTTTTACACCTTACATCTACCCAAGAGACTTGTCCGAATCTTCAAAATTTCGTCAATTTACAAGTCTTTTCATAATTTTGACCATTTCCGGCTATCTTCTCTATTTCCTGGCAGCTGGTCTTAATTTCATTCTTGTGTTTGATAGACGACTTATGAAACATCCTTTATTTCTCAAAGTAAGTTTCAAAATCTAAATATTATTAAGTCTCTAAATAAGATTAGATTTGGTCACTTTGAGCGTTTGAAAATCCAAGTTTGTCCTTTTACTTACTCTACGTGTAAAATTATGGTTATTTTAACCAGATTTTTCAGAGTTGATTATCTGTAGAATAAAAAAGCCATTCAAAATAGAATTGATATACCTACACCTACTCAAGATTTTTTTCTTTGAAATTTTTTGAGCATACTGATAGCATATTCCGACTAGGAATTTCCGAGTAGAAGCTCTTTTTTGTAAAATTTTGACTATAATCAGATTTTTCAGAGCTGAATGGAATGAATAGGCCTTCAAATTACGGTACTTTTTTTCAGATTCAAAAGTACTCGTGTTTAGTATAGTCATAGTAGAACTAATTGAATAGTTTTTTTTAGAATCAAATCTCGAAAGAACTGGGAGTCGCTTGTAAATCTCTGCCAATAATGGCAATCCTGTCAGCCTTAAGTTTCATGATAGAGATCAATTATTGCACAAATTTTTATGAAAATTTTGAGAATACTTTTATGGGTAAAATGACCTTTATATATAAATGATATTTTTAGAATTTAAATTTTACTTTAGGTTGGTTTAGAATCATATCCTCGATCATATTTTTTATACTTTTTACCGACTGTCTGATCTATTTCATACATCGAGGACTTCATTATAAACATTTCTATAAATTTCTTCATAAGGATCATCATAGGTGGAAAGTCCCGTAAGAGTTTTAAACAAAAATTTTGCAAATTTTTATATCTAACAATATTTTTAACTTATTTTACTTTGTAGGTCTCCCTTTGCTTCACATGCATTTCATCCAGGTTCATTTACTAATTAAAATTAATATTTAAAGAAATTTTGCAAATAAATTTTTTCTAATTTAGTTGATGGATTTCTCCAATCTTCACCATATCACATTTACCCCTTTTTATTCCCTATGAATAAATATGTCTACCTAATTATGTTCACCGTCGTCAATTTTTGGACAGTTTCAATTCATGATGGTATTTACAAAAATTTTCTTTAAATTTTTACATTTTTGACATAATTTTGAAAAAATTGGGGTCATATTATGTTCACGATTTTAACTCGAAATTTTTTTAAAACTTGCAATTGTCCCCTTTTAAAACTAAGAAAGTCATTTGAACATTTTTTCATTTTCAGGTGATTTTCGAGTTCCGAAATATTTAAGAAATATTGTAAATGGATCAGCACATCATACTGTAAATATACCTACCTTAAAATTATTTAACCATAGATTTCAGTTCTGAAATGTCCTATTTTGACCTGAAATTTATATGAAATAGAAGTCGAAGTACATTTTTCAGAGCTGAATTATGTACTAATAAGTTCAAAATAATGTAATTTAATTTAATTTTAGGATCACCATTTATTTTATAATTATAATTATGGTCAATTTTTCACCCTCTGGGACCGATTGCTTGGATCATATAAATTTCCATCAGCTTTTGAAGGAGACTCACCACTAAAACAAATTCTCTCAAAAACTGATGATAATTGTAATAAATTGAAATAAAATCTATAGAACATGCTGTGTTGTGTTATATACCAATTAAACTTTTATTTGAAACTTTTTTTTGTATTATTTCTGGATTATTTTTCTGATTTTCTTCGATATTAATAACAAGGATAGAAGTATCTGGATCTATTACTTTATAAATTATATTATGAGGTAATTTATGTAAAAATTTCTGCACTGGTTTTGATTCAAATCTTTTTGTGTAATCCACAATAATGATCTTTTGTAATTTAGTTAGATGTAATTTGATCATTAGAAGAATTATTTTGAGACCAAGTAGAAAATTTATATTAGATGAACTCCAAAAACCGATTTTGAGAATTTTGAGGTGTTTATTGAATCCTAGTAGGCAAAATATCCTCCAGGCACTGATATTTCCCCAATTCACTTCAAATATATCCAGTGAATCTAAAAATTAAAAATCTTTTGAAATATTGTCGATTTTTCAAAGAAATTTTCAGACTTTCTCCAAAAAAAATTACAAACTAGGCTTTAATCAACTCACTAGAAGCTGATTATTAATTGTTCGAGCAAAGCGTTGAAAACTTCTCAAGTCACCCCATTTTTTTTGGATCAAAGGTCAATTTTCTGGTTAAATGGATGTCAAATTCGGAATCTCCGTCATCGATTACCCCTATAGCCACTTAAACCTCATTTTGGATTTTTCCCATTTGATTAACATGGGGAACCCTTAAAGGGTCCCCTGACTCTAAGGAGTGGGGCAATCTGAAACTTTTTTCGAGCATGCACAGCTAGACCCTGTAAGGGTCCTTCATACCAAATTTGGTCAAGACTCAAGACCGTTCTAGTAGTTTTCGAGTTATGCCACGAACACAGACGGAAAGACAGACAGACGGACAAAGTGCAAGCAAAGTTGAATAGTAAGAGCTCGCTTCGCTCGCAAAGTTGTTCAAATATTATATTGTCGTAATTTTGGCTTTTCTACATTTTTGAGTTCTTTAGATTTTTGATTTTAGCCAAATTCAATCACTTTCGCGCCATTCGAGTGACAAAATTATCGATAAGATTTCGGATTCAACTTTTGTTCGAAATAAACCAAAAAAAACAATATTTTAATAGGATATTTAAATTTTTTAACCTGGTAATGAAGCAAAATGGCGAATCTTAGCTCTCTGGCCAACAATTAATTTCTGACTGATGTCACTATTATTCTCTTTCTTGTAATTCATTCTCGCTGGTCTTTGTATAGGAAGAAAGGTTAGAGATAATTTGGTCAAATTTCCAAATTTTTTAAATGGCTTCAGATTAATTGAGTCATATTTAGCCCTATTTGCCTTATCCTTATCATTGTAGTTCTTCATATTTCCAATATCTGAGAATAGAATGGACTTCAAGGTACTCCTCTGATTCTTATTTGATTCGATACTCTCAATATAAGTTGACCAATTGCTGACTGAGCCTAGACTTATATGGAGCGTTTCAAGAGCGTCAACATGAGCTAAAAAATCAAAAAAAAATTGTTGAATAAGTCATATGACCTATGTAGGTCATAATACTTTTGAAATATATATATATTTCAAAAGTATTAGCAAAAAATTGAGGTCTAAATTAAGATTTTTCAGCTTAATCACTCGTACAGGCTACAGGCCAAATATGACCAAAATTTTTGGAAAATTCTGGAAATTTTTAGTTACATTTTTAGGTTTTAGACTCGAATTTCAGTTTTAAAGTCTAGTTTTGATTAGATCAAGGTTAAGGACCCAAAATTTGAACTTGTTAAATAACCCTTTTTTGATATTTTGTGACTTAATTATTAAACTAATCCTATACTTATTTTAATTTTAACTGACCCAAAAAACTTTTCCACAGTTTAAAATATCGGCCATCAATGATCAGTCGAATTTTCTTCAGATTTTGGCTATTTCTCCTCGACATCTTCATGAAGGCACTTGTGTCAAGGGCCGTAAGAGATCTGAGACTCTCAACTTTCTTTAACTGTATTCGATAAAGGGTTCTATCTTCATGATAAGCTTGTTCAGTTTTATTTTTAGTTTCAAGCATTTCCGCAGCTTCAGACTCCAATTGTTGCAAAAATATTTTGCTAATTTTCAAAGGTACAGACTCATCATTACTAGAACTTGTACTAGAACTAGCTCTTGGTTTAGTTGAAGCCACCTTAACCTCTGAAGAAATTGAAGGGTTAGATTTCCCACGTTTTTTGAGTAGAGCAGCTGAAGCTGCAGCAAGGTTACTTTTCTTAAGGGTCAGATCGAATTCTTCAATCGTTTTAAAATGCTTGGATACAAAGAGTCCGAGGATAAGATGACAATCGAGGATTAGTGATGAGGTTGTGTGTAGTCTAGAATTTGAACTGGTTACATTTATTGGAACATTTTTATCTGGGTTATTTTTATAGGTAATGTTGATAAATATTTTAGATATTGGTGATTCCCACAGGTTTTCAATTAGTAAGCCCATCAGTCTAAAAGAGTTGATTTTTAGAAAATTTTAGTGATTTTTTGAGATTTTAAGACTTACGCTCCTCGAATATATTCAATATCCTGATTTCCATCAGCCGTTGGGTATTCAAATCTTATACGCTTGACATATTTCAGCCATTTTTCACCTAAAATGTGAAAAAAATAGGCTTTTTAATTTCGATTTTTGATCAATTATTGACCATATTGTTTTTACAAAGCTCAAAATGTGTTAAATAATTTATTTAAAGTTATTTGAAGAAGTTCTTGAACTTTTTTTTATGTAGGTATGTATTTTTTTGCCAGAAGAGCGATTTCAGCTCTAGAATACTCGATTTTGACCTATTTTATATACTGTAAACTTCTATATTAAGGTACTAGGACCCTTTAAAAAGGAGCTTAAAAGAGTAACTCTTGATAGGTCTTTAAATTTTTTTACAAAAGTTTTACTGTATTTTGAATGAAATGCATATTGAAACCAAATTTTAGAGTTTAATTTGTTACTTACCTGTGATTGCACAAACTAAAACTTGCGAAAATATTGGCACGCGTCTCGTGTAAATGACTTCTAATGACTTAAGTCCTGGTGAGAGATCAATCAGCATTCTGAATTTAAGGAAAATCGACTTATTAAGAGCTAAAAATGCAATTAATTTTTCTGAATGAATTTTGATTATGTACCTGAAATTTTTAATTGAAATCGACCAACCGATTGAAACTGCTCAAAATTTTTAAAAATTATTTATCTTTGGGTACTTGAGTAATTTCTCATAAGTTCTTACGATGTTGTAGTAGATGCGGATAAATGATTGGCATTTTTTTCACAATCAAATTGAAGTTTTTGACTTTTAATTTCCTCACCCCAATCTTCTTCAGTAAATTTAGCCTTGTTTCCAAATGTGAATCAGACAATCTCAAAATCACGCCGATTCTTTTATCGATATCATTTTTGAAATGTTTACAGGTCAGCCTTAATACAAGTTGATCCTTATATGGCAGCTTTAACCAGAGATATTTTCTTACCTAAAAAAAATAAAACAAATCAAAAGTTGATTCGACCGAATTTTTGAACATTTTTTGAGATTTTTTGTATATTCTACAAGTTTTTGTATGTTTGTACACTTGAAGGCAATTGCAAAATTTTGGGCAAATTATCATCAAAAGAATTAGCTGAGGTTGAAGTATCACTGGACGAACTGGAACTTGACCTTAGGACAATTACACCATACTCATCTTTGTCATGCAATTGCCATTTTTTTCGAAATTCTGATTTGCTTTGATTTAATTGGCTACTTCCACCACTAGCACTTGAACTGGAACTCGAACTGTTTCCAGCTTCTAAAATCAAAAAATAACAAAAATTTCTGAAAATTTTAAAAAATCTAGAATCTTAGTCATTAAAAGATTGGAAAAAACTCAAAAAATGAGATTTTTATCTAATCAATCACAATGTGCTCGACATAAAAGAGATTCTAATTTGGATAAGGTCTCAAAAGAGAAATTAATCTACCGGTTTACCATCAGGGGATTTTTTTGTGTTTGGTAAATTAAAGATAAGCTCGGTTTCAGGCTCGACATTGGACAATTTCCCTTTCCTTTTTTTCTGGTTTTTATGTCGAGGTTTAGTTGGAGGTTTTGGTCTCGAGAAAACAATTTCGTCACTTTCGTAAATTTGGTCACTTCCTTTCTTCTTATTTTTTATTAAACTCATTATTAAAATATTCTTATTCTACTACTTGTTTTACACAATCAATATCTAAATTAGCAGATTGGGCTTTTTTTATAATACTACTGATAGTAGCTTAGATTTTAAGGCTTATTTCTATAGAAAGATACTATAAATTGCACAAAATTAGAGCTTAAATTACACTATATTTTAGATATTTTCGATATTTTATTTTATTCAGCTTCTAATCCCCAGGTTGATGATGCGACCGTAGAATCTTCAGCATATCCACCACTTGTTGTTTTTAGATGGATTTCAATTGAGAGTTCCAAATGTGTTTGTTGAATGAAAATTTCATGGAATGTGACATCGAGGATATTTTTCAGTTCACTTTTACATTTACTGATTGTTTTTGAGTATTTTTCAAATCTTGTTCGATGTTCAAATAAATTGATAAGGTTGAGATTTGGGATCGATTCTTGTGGATCTTTGATGAAATTCTTGGCCATGAAGTAAGGGAGATGATTGAAAAAGGTGAGAAATGACTCTTCATCATGTGACCAAAGGATTAGGTCAAGTCTCACCAGGTTTTTGAGGATTTTAATCATACCTATTTGGAAAAAATAAAAGGATTAGAAGATTTGACAATTTCATAAAAATCCAATTTATCAAGAAACCTTTTGACATATTGTACGAATATCTGTATATCAGTAGTTTAGTTTACTTTTAATTTAAAACCGAGATTTTTTATAAACTTTCAAACAACGAGAAAACAACGAGAAAACAACGAGTTTCAAACAACGAGAAAATCGTTCCAAACAGCGAGAAATATCGAAGGATAAATCGAGATTTTCCGAGTCGAATTTCTTATTTTAAATCTAAATAATTGAGAATGTGCAAAAATTGACCTATTTGGAACAAAATATGAAATTTAGGTCTGCAAAGGCTATATAAAGAATTTCCTCAGAAAGTTGAAAAAATTGAGATTTCTGATTGAAAAGTTGCGAATAAAATCGATTTTTTGGCTAGTGCGATACACTATTTGAACAAAAATTTGCATAAATCGTCAGAAAAATTTCAAAATATGGACTTATTCCCAGCTAAAATGGAGATTTTCGATCAAAAAACTCAAAAAATCCATCAAAAATATGCTTAATTTTTGTCAAAAAGCATTTTTTTATGAGTTTGTAAAATAACATTTGTAGGGTACTTATCTAATAGAATCGATAATTTTTTTTTGTATTTTTACCAAAAATTTGTCTCGGGCTAACCCTAATCTTGTTAAAAGACAGTTTAGTAATCGAGATTGGTAATTGTGACCAATTGGTTAGTTGACAATTGACAATCCGAGGATTCTCTTGATGAACTAACGACAGTGTTTCAAGTTGCTCACATCCAGCCACAGCCAAGAGATCAATTTGATGTATCACATTTGAATTATTTCGATTAATATTATCAATAGTTGTAAAATATAAATTGCCCACTCGAAGACTTTTCAATGTTCTACAGCACCTTGAAATTATTGGACAAATCAAATTCCAATTCAAGTTTTTCACATGAAGATCCAATTTTTCCAGCCCAGTTTGTGATTCAAGTAATGGCAGATACATTGTTCTGAAAAAGTAATCAGTTCTCAGTCGAAAATCTTTCAATTTCACAAGCATAGCCCAATTCCTGACATCCTCAATTACATAACTTGAATTACTTCCGGTATTCGCATTTACATCATTTGTACGCTCTGAAGGCCCTAGAACGAAGCGACCTTCTTCAAATTCAAAATCTTCGATAGGATTGAGTAACTTGACATTAATTATCATTGACTTTAGTGAATGAGCATGGTATTTTATAAATTTCACACATGATAAATGGAAATCATTCAAATTAGGTGGTGTCATTGAAAATAAACCCTGGAAAATGAATCGATGTAAATGATTAGATTTGATTCGATCAAGGATTGCAAAATAATCTTCGGATAGTTCATTCAGATGATCGATATCAAGGCAAGTTGGGGCTATCCGGAAGACCTTTCGATAAAATTCAAATTAACTAGGATTTAATTAATTACTCTTTAATTATTTATTAATTGTGTGAGCAAAGCTTTGAAGGCATCACATATTAGGTACCTCATTATTCGGGGTTTGACTCAAAAGGTCAACTTTCGGGTCAAACGAATGTAAAATTACCTCTATAAGCTACTTTAATCTTATTTTTAACTTTTTCCCAAATTGATTAACATGGGGACCCAGGGTCCACAGTACCCCAAGTCAAGTATCAAGTGTTATCAAAATGGCTCAACTGGACTCCAAGGGTCCGCTTAATGTCAAGTTTAGTTAAAATCAATAAATAGTTTTCGAGTAATCTTCTGGACAGAAAGATCAACAAAGTGTAAAGAATGTTGAAAAGTGCTCGCTTCGCTCACACAACTATGATTTTTGAATTTTTTTTGATATACTTACCCTCAATTTTTTGGGATATTCTGAAATATCTTTGAAATAACACAACTCGCTCAAATGTTGATGAATTACATGAATTGAAGGTGATTTGAGTTCAATCGAGAATCTCTTAATATTCAAACAAGATTCCATGAGGAAGAGATAATTGGCTTCAGAAATTGGACCTGTGATTGACAAATCACAAAGTATTGTTGGGTACTTGAGTTGAACCCCTTCAAGACTGTTGGAGACCAGTTTACGAATCGTCAAATATCTGATCCCAAGTGTTGAAATTAATTCCAAGTCTATTTTATAAGTATCATCGTTCAATGTGACTCGAACTCCTTTGAGTTGATCAACATCTTCTTTCAAAAATCGGCAAACGAGTCGAACGTTTGGGACATCTTTAAGTGGAAGGAATTCATAGATTTTTCTTCTACACTGTAAAATAAAAAGTTTGTCAGTATAAAAATAGCAACAATCGGGTCTGAAAGACCAAACTTAAGCTCAATTTTACATTCATTTTACATTTTACATTCACCTACTAAAAAATTCAAGATATTCTAATTCAGGTCTTATACCATATATAGATTACAGAGCTAAAGTTGTTTTTAAAACTACTAGGTACTGACTTCATTTATAAAAGTTATAAAATATTCTGAATCTGTATAAAGTATTTATGCAAAATTTTCTAATTCGATCCCATTGCCCATAGTTTGGAAATTGAATTGCTTATTCAGATTCAGACAGAAACTTCAGATTGCTTATAATAATTATCTGTAGGAATACTTCAGATAGCTTAAAGGATCCCTTAGTTTTCAGGTTGACTCTAAAAAGCTCTAAAATTTCAGTTATATCAGAAATCGGAGAGGATCTGTCTAAGAAATTCAAGGTTTATTCAAAATTTTGGGAACTCTAAATTTTATGCCGTATTTGTCACTTTTTAGAAAAATCAAAATTTAGGTAGGTATAGGTATCTCAAATCTAAATACAAAGTATTTACTTAAAAAACCTTTAAAATCATGAAAAGCCATTTTGTCAAGACTCTAATTTGACCTCAAATTATTTTAAAAATCAGCAGATCCTTCAAGTACCCTTACTAATCGTAAATCTATAATACTTTGTTAAGTATCTACGAGTAAAATCTAAAACTAGAAATAATTTTTAAGTAAGTTCTTACATCAGAATTAAGCTTAAAAATCGGTGGATATTCAGCATGATCTTCATCACCTAATGCAATTGAGTCCAATTGACTTGATCTTCTCGAAATGAATTCTTCATCTACTTCTTCATTATAATTGACCATATTGATCTCATCATCTGTGTCAATCTCGTCTCCAGACCCAGAACTCAAAATCTCTCGTTCTCTTTGCATTTCCTCAGCATCAATCTCATTAGATGGGATATAAGTATTAACCGTCCGATCTGAATCCATTCTATCCAACTTTTCTTCAGGAGTTTCACTTTGAGTCTCAAAAATCGGATTCACTTTTTTCTTAGTACCGATCCTGGAAAACCATCCAAAAAACTCTGAACTTTTGCCTTTGATGGCTGACGCCCATTTTGATAACTTACCCCACATTTTGTCTAACTATTTTTAGTTTTAAAAAACCCTTAAAATAAGTACCGGTTTCTACTAGTCTTTACAAAAGTATCTAAAAAGATCCAAAAATCCCTTAATTAACTAAACCCAACCAAGATCCTTTCAAGTTTCTAAGGACCTTATATAAATCCTAAATAAACTATCATCAAATAAATTGAATCAATTACAAGTTGTTGTTTTTTATAACTTTTTTCAATTTTTAATTTAATTTTTAATACCTTATTCAGGGGGTGTCTGATATAAATAACAAGCATTTTAGATTTTACAAACTATAGATTAATCAGAGTCAAATTAGGAAAAAGAAACTTAATTTTATAAAAACTTAACATGATCTTATCATAAGAAGGCTATTTAAATTTAAATAAACATTATTATCATCAAAAAAAGTAAATTTTAAACAGAAATAAAAAATGAAATTAACCTTTAGGTCGCTGTCCTAAACTCTAAAAAACAAGCATAGCAAATTATAACATAGTAAAGTAAGTATATCTAAATGACATTTTACAATTTTTCATAATCTAACAAAAGAAACATAATTACGATTAGAATAGAACTAGCATTGCATAATCTAGGTAGAATTTAGAAGTTTAGGTTTTTAATTTTACATTTTTTTAGAAATTGACATTAGTAGGGTATAGTTAGTAGGTATGTCGAGTAGAGTAGATAGTATTTTAAAACTTAATACAATTTAGAATTTTATTATATGTAAGGTAATTAAAGTATAATGATAATGATCAACTGTTTATGAGGAATATTAATCTTGGGTATCAGTCAACAATGTCTTTTTTTATATATATTAAATATACAATATAAATTTATGGTACGAAATACATTTTATTTAAATAACGAGGTATTATAAGTATAGAATAAATTTCTTTCTTTCTAGGTATTTTTTTTTATAAATGTGTCAATGACGAGATCCAAAAATAATTTTCCCCATACAAAGTCAATTACTCGACGATATTTATACTTACATAATTAATTATTATTAATTT
>JAQIXA010000767.1:0-34729 GCA_034699045.1 Nanhermannia cf. coronata Gr-Ori-00579
AGGCTGGCTACGCCACTGGGTATGCTATATAACTAAGGAAACAAATTTAAGATAATATTAGTAGCGGATACCCTTAAAGAATAGGTAGGTTATATGAATGTATATAGAAATACTTTTAGTTTTAGAATGTAAATAGAGACTTAAGTTAAATTACCTTGTACCTACTTAGGCAAATAGAGATTAAAAAATCACACAGGAAAACATCATACTATCTTGCACTTACCTATTTACTTTAATCTATTGATTGTACGCATTATGAACAGATTGAACTTTACTTTAAACTTTAAATATAAATAAGTAGGTATAAAAGCATTTTTTTACAAAATTATCTACATATCTATATCTCGTATTCATGTACTTGCTACTTTACTAGAGCAATATAACGGAAGTTGTTAATCCAAATTTTTGGTTTAATTTGATGCAACCCTCTTTCCAGTCTAATAGATATACCTTCTAGGAACATACACTGCAAGTTTAGATTTATTTAGACTATTTTTTCTGAATCAGATGATCCAAAAATAAAAAATTTAATTGTAGCATTATTCTATTCAATTTGCATTTCACAACAGAACTGCCAAACAAGTTGATACTTGATGTTGATATAGATGTAAAAGCTGGAAGTTCTTGTTTGATGTTTATTTTATTTTTTGAATGTACTTATAGGTACTTTAAAAATGTAAATTTACTTTTCTTTCATGTATTTGCATATCGTTTTTTGCATCTAAAAATCTCTAGACTCGAATCTATATCTATCTATATACGAAAAGGAAATCCAAATTGGAAATATTACTATACTACTAATATCCTACACACACTTTTTATAAATTCAATTCAAATTTTGAATCATTGTTGCTTTTATTTGCATCTCATTTCATTTCTGTACTCTGTGCATCTCATTTTGCATTTTATTGAATTTGATAAACAACTGGTCAACTTCAAAAAGTGGGCAAGTAGTTATTAAAATAATAAGAGCTTATTATATTAACGATAAGTGACTTTTCAAGGATTCTATTTAGCAACTTGGCTAACTTTTTAATAAAATTTAAAATAAAGTTTGACTACTTGTTTATTCTAGCTAGCTAGGTTAGGTATGTTTGCATATTATTTATAAGTATTAACTCTAGCTTAACAAATTTTAGGTTAAATATAGGTTGTAGACAATAAATAATAAAATAAGAGGACATTTAGCAGCCATAATTGAGCTATTAAGTTATACAAAAAATTCAATTGAAATGTCCTTTAACACCAAGATGCTCTCTCTAATTATTCCATTTCATTTTTTTTTCATTTTAAAATTCGTATTGACAAGGTATGTCATGGTTTGGAAACTTGTAAAAATTTTATATTCTGTTCTGATGAAACCACAGACAAGGAAATATTAGCATAAAATAAATATTTAAATCATCAATTCATCAAAATATTCAAAATGTACATCATCTATATGCATAAATGATTAGGATTAGGATTATAGGTAGGTAATAGGCATCTCTCCTCTCTTATTCTAAAAAAAGTGGTCGGTCGAAATTCGAAATTGAAAGAGAAACGGAAGTGACAGACAGATAATAATTCTTAATCTCAATCTCGAATCTCTTTCATTATCCAACCTCAAGTTATAATAAAAAAAGATTTCATTTCATTCTATTCCACTGTAGAAATAGCAACAATTTAAATAGATGGACATCTAGGATTCCATTTCTTTTGTACAATTGTAGAGATTTCTTTTACTTATTTTAGCTAAAAATTACAACAATTGATGGTATGGTGGGAAGGATTCTTCTCGATTCTCGGGTATTGTTCGCGTTAACGAGGGCGAAAATTTTTTCCTTTCCTATTTACTTTTATATGCATTTTAGCTTTGCTGAATTTTAAAGATTCTTTTGTGAATATTTATGATCAAAAAGGATGCAAGGATTTAAGGATTCATAATTTTTGAGTATGATCTGAATTTACCTATTTATAAATAGTTTAAAAGCTAAGCAAGTTAGAGTACCTATAATTTTAGCAAGTGTCGTTACTACCTATAATATAAGGGGTTTGGTCAATTTAGAATTCGAATTGAAATTTTTCAATATTGATTCCATTTTTGTATTGGCCCTACACTATCTATTAGGAATTAGGCATGCATAGTTTTAAAAAAAATTGAAATTGTACATTGCATAGTCAGAACTAATTCAAAATCTTAACATATTCACACGACCGACACAAATAGGAACTATTAAAACCCGTTAATATTTTAAGTCTTTGTGTCTTGTCTTGCCTTTTTTTATACTTTTTTGATAGATGTGAATAATGATAATGATATGATAAGTTGATAACACAATACACAATGATAAAGATATTACGAACGATATATTAAGTACCTACTGCTTATGTATTCTTTAAAATGTAATAAGCCTCTTATAAAAAGATTAAAACACTTCCTAAATATGATAGGTAATTGCCCCTTGATATTTTTTGATAGTTTTCTTGTTTTTTGGTGTGTGTGCTTACACAAAAGACGATAGATATTATTTTATTATACCTGTAGGCTTGATCTAATTTTTTTCTCATAAAGGATCTAATAAATTATCTTTTGCCAGAAGTTAGTTATTAAGTAATGCTAAAGTGGAGGATGCAAGTGGCAAGGTATCAAAATGAAGTGTAGTGTGGGTTCGATAAACCTCAAAAGTTTAAAAAGTGATAAATAACTTGAGAGTTTTAAAGTCGATCCTTATCAAAGGGTTTCTAATGCATTATTACCTTAAAAGTAATGAATGAATGAATAATTTGCAATATAAAATTTTGAATGGAATAGTATAATCAGCATATATGAACTACGAACTCTGTTGATGACAGGTTAAAAGTTTGAAAAAAAAATTGCAACAAGACAGAATGCATGTAGTCATATTAAATATCCAAGTTTTTGCATCATTAAATAGAATAAAAGGAGAATAAGAACACGAAGTCGAAATACTATTTAGAAATCCAGTCTTTGTATCTTTTTAAAGTTTATTAGGAGGGGCTGAGCAATAAATTTGAAATTATACAGGTGAATTTGAAAAGATCTCAATTTTCTATATAAGGAAACATGTAAATTGCCATACTCAAAAAAATACAGAATATAACTAAAGATCATAAAGTAAGAGACCTTAAAATTAAAGACAGGTTGATGAATGTTTTAAAAGTTCGTTCCGATATCAATATAAATTGAGATTGAATCTTATAAGATGGATGAATAATCAAATATGGCAGCTGAAGACTAGTAAATGAATGACCAAATTACAAGCGACTTTTATTCGTATTCATTTAATCTACTTTAAAATTAAAATCATTAAAAAAATACGGAAATAAAGAAAATGTTTTGCAAATTTCAAATTAGGAAGATTTAATGTCAAATTTTGTCACTTTTTGAACCATTTCTCGTCAATTGGTGACGTTCTTGATAGCCAATTGCTACTTTTCGGAAAATTTTGATCAATTTTTGTATTGGATTGAAGCATTTATTTCTTTATAGTTTAGTTAAGGAAGGGAGATTTGGAAACAGAGTATAGAGAGAGAGAGAGAGATAACTTTCTGCAGGCTGATATAATATAGGGATTATCAGATTAGAGATGATTTCAGATGATACAAGGACATAAAAATTTTCCTGTCCAATGAAGCTTCCTACATAAATAGTAGATGTATCTATTGGTATATACCTAGTATATAGTGTATTCCTTTTTTAAGATTATTATTTTTTAAATCATCTCTCATTAGGATAGCTATATTTGAAAATTGATTTTTTTGAGTACTTACTAGTACCTGTACCTACTTGTCTTTCATTTTTTTCATTTTTTTAAAGGTAGTAAGTCTTTGTCTAGATCTTAAAATGGATATGGGCTGTTCAAATACTTACTGAATTGATTATTAAAAGGATGGACTTATGTGTGGGTATAATTTTGGGCTAGGTTCTGTCTTTTTTTGTTTCATATATTATTAAATTTTAAATTGAGTATTTTGCAAATAATTTAAATATATTATGAACTTACATTACGTTAATGCACCATTTCTTTAAAAAAGCTTTTAGGGTTTTGTTTTGTACTCGAAAAGTTCAGATTTAAAATAAGAGGTAATCGACCCTTAGCATAATATGTTATTTATGGTTTATTATATTATAGAAAAAAAGTAACTTTTATTAGAGATTTATAAAGATAAACTAATCAATATCAAATTCAATCAGGTAACTGTTTTAAAACTTAAGTCTCAAGTAAATGTACACTCTTTTTATTTTGTTTATTTATTTATCCTTGCAGTTACAGCTCAAAGTGAACCTAATTTAAATGAACTTTTACCATTTCTCAGTATTTCTATTCTATTTTTTGCCTAGTTTTAATAATATGTGAATTTCCTTATTAGAAGATCACACTATTTTATATTATTTTATTTCTCATTTTATCTTGAAGTGGAATCTTTCTCTATTATACCTCATACTCGAGTTAATGAGCTCTTGGTTGCCCAGCATGTATGTAATATAAACTTTTGGATTTTTTAGCTTGAAAAAAATAGTTTTAAAAGAGTCAGCCAGCGGATCGTAGTAGATCTTTTTCAATGCCGTTTCGCTATCTCGAATTTATTTACCACCCCCACCCTTTATAATACAAAAAAATCTTTTTAAAGATGTGAAGTGAATGCACTTTTTACCAACTTGAAGATATAATTTAAGATTTTTCAAAATGTGTTTTGGATCAAATACTGCATTCTAAAGGCCTGTAGACTGTAGACTACAGGCTGTAGTCCTATAGAAAAACTAAAAATAACATTTTTGCATATAGGTATATAGGCTTAGTACTTACTTATATTTATACCTTACCTTGTACCTAGTAATTATTATTGTAATTTAATTACTCCTAAAATGATACTTGCTAAATGGTATCTAAAAAGTTGATATTCTTAATTATTTTAAAATTTAATTAATTATTCTGCTAGTAGGGTATTTACAGTAATTTAGACTAGAATGATACTGAAAAGACTTATATTTTTCCATTCTTGATTTAAGTTTGTGCTTTTTTTATACTGAAATTGTATTTATATTGCAGTGTATGTATAAAATTATGTAGGTACTTAATTTTGTACAAGTTCGTGATTGGCGATTGGAGTTCGTGATCATTCGATATCGAAATGATAATGACTAGATAATATATGGACACTTTTGCTTTAGAAAATTGTTTAAAACTTAAAATACTTGAAAAATAATAATTGTTAACATAATATGCTTGGGAATTTGAGAATCACTTGTTGTTGAATGATATTTTAAATTTTTCTAAAAAACATAAAATTCAGATCAACCAAAAGTTTCATTAGATATTTTTATTAAGGCATGAATAACTGCTGGCTTTAATCTATCTAGTTGGTGGCTGGTGGGAAGAATTTATTTCAAGTCTTTTTTATATTCAAGCCAAAACTTAAAAAGAATATAATGTGTATTTACTATTTACGTATGTGAAATGAAGTAAAATTCTTGCCTCTAGATCTTAATTCTAGTACACATTCTGCAATTACTTATGAAAATGTTTAGTTTGAGTTTTTTGATGATTTTTTTTCACGCAACAGAGTTTCAACATCAATACCTTACCTATTACCTTACATACTTACTAGGGTACATTTATTTAAGGTTCTTTGCTTTTTGATTTCTTTAAAAAAATTAGAGCTAGCTAAACACAAGTATGCAGTTGTAGAGAAATATGTTGTAAAGTGTATCCAAATGTTTGATAGAAAATTTTCATTTTAAAAATAGATTATTTATTTACAATAAGAGAAGCTAGTTGATGTCGATAGACCCCCCAATTCCTTTATTTTTCTATTTATGGGCTAATAGTTAATAGATTTCTTTTCTTGTACTTTTGTTTCTTATTAGTTCTGCTCTGTTCAATTTTATTATTATACATTTGATTCACACCTACACCTTCGAATGAGAAATTATTATTACACTCTAAGCTAAGTTAGGTACTACTTACTATAAGTAACAGAAATAGCTAGAACTTGTTAAGTCTTAAATCATGATATTTCACTGTATCGTGGAGCTAATATAATATAAGGTATTGGGGATTGGGGCTACCGGATCTATCAGTTACGGAAAAAACCAATCTAGAATCTAGAGTAATGGTTTAATCTATAATTTAAATGACTATATGCCCAAAAAAATGTTCTGAGAATTTTTAAAATATAAAATAACTAGATTGGTAGATATAGATAGTATCTGTAGGTAAGGTAGATAATAATTTAATACCTAAGTATTGATTTGATGACTAGAGATATTTTTCTGTAAATCATCAATCTCTCATGTCTTGTCATTCTGTATTCTAGGACCATTCTTTAAGGAAATAATTTATTATTTGTTGAAATGTTATCATTTGATTTTGGAAACCCTGGGTCTTGACATGAGTTTTTTTTGATAACAAACTACTATACCAAAGTTCAAGAAAGCCAAATATCAAAATATTTTCTATTTTCTAGTACCGTGTATGTGTATGTGTGCGGGTGTAAAAATGTGTGCAAAAAATGTCAGTCAGGGATAAGTAGGTTGAGAATCTTTTACCATTTTTTAAAGGTGTTGTTTGAAATAGGTAATGCTCATAATTTAATTTTTGACTTGAGGCTTCCTCATAAATCTTTAGACTTTTTAAAAGTTCTTATCATTATCCTTATATGATTATATCTATTCCTAAATTCATTTGATTTGACAGATCCTGCTAGATATAATTCAAATTTTACCCACGATTTTTAATGGTAATGCATAGGCAGTAAATGATAATGGATAATGGAAATGAACAAGTTGTTAACAAGTAAAAATACGGTATTTTATTGATTTTAAACAGTTTTGTCAGACAGATTTAAAATCATGTTGAGTTTCAATTGAACATTTTATGATTATGATTATTCATTCATTCATGATGTAAATTGTGCCTATTAGTGCTTTTGATTATATCTGATCTGTAATCACTGCTTTCTTCCTGTCAACTAAACTACCTACTCGAAAATAATTTTTATCATTTTTAATTACAACATAAATTAAAGTACTTTACTTTAAGTAATTAATGAGTAATGCAGAAAAAAGCTCTTAATAATTTTATGATTTAGCAATGCTACATCCTTATCTATTATCTATGTTTTAAAATACATAATACATAATTTATAATTTTATGACTACCCAAGATCCAAATCATTTTGTTTTCAACTTCAACCAAATAAAATAGGTTCTATTTCTATTGTAGACAAAATTTTCATATAATACTCTGTACATGGAATTGCAGTGAATGTCAATACTTATTCTTAGGTAATATACTAATATCATTAATTAACAATTTGTAAAAATGTGTTATTCATCAGATTAGTCTGGAGATCGTTAAAATTAACGTGTTTTTCTAGGACGATTTATATATCCTACCTAATTAATTTT
The DNA here is from genome assembly GCA_034699045.1 of Nanhermannia cf. coronata Gr-Ori-00579. Lineage (NCBI taxonomy): Eukaryota > Metazoa > Arthropoda > Arachnida > Sarcoptiformes > Nanhermanniidae > Nanhermannia > Nanhermannia cf. coronata Gr-Ori-00579. The sequence continues at coordinate 7,415 of JAQIXA010000767.1, forward strand.
ATATTTACTAGTAGAAAATCTCATTTAGAGTTAAAGTAGTTTTTAGTTAGATTGTAAATAGTAATCCGTAGTTATCTAGTTTGTTTGATGTTCAAAAATAATATTTGAGAGAGAACAGTTATCTCTTATTAGACTTTGAATGTTTACTTTATATTGACACTGTTATGTGATGTATTTTATCTATTAGTTTTTTAGGTTAGAGTTAGAATAATAATCCTAATTATACTGAACTGAATTCGATTCGATATTTGATAATGTAATTTACAAGTGACAACAAGCAAAATTACTTAGGATTAGTGCAATATACTGAAATAAATATTGTATTTTTGAGAAATACACTGCATGCAATTTAAAACTACCCCAGTCGAATGTATAATTTTTATCACAAATTTTTATAGAGCAAACATACAGAACAGAAGTCACAAGATATGAGCAGAACAAACATAATTTGATATCTTTGTACTTGTACATTAATAAAACTTTATTTTATTTTTATTTCTACTGATATTTATTTAACTGCTTATTACTCTTATTGCCTACTTGTTTGCTACTACATTAAAAAGATTCAGGAAGCAAAAAACATCTAAATTTTCTACTGACCGACCAGAAGCTTCTACCTTGTGTGTTTTTTTATCACTTTATATGCGATAAAGTCATTTTAATTCATCTTATGTTCAAGCCATTGACCTGTTGATGAGTAAATTTGTCATGAAAAATGTCCTCGAATTTGTAATTAAATGTAATGTAATTCTCAACGACCATAATTAGTTGAAGTAATTGAGATAATAAAGAATTAAAATGTAAATGTACAATTGTAGAAAAGAAAACAGGTCAATTTCATTCTTTTTTAGGATAATGAGAACAATTTTTTTACAAGTCAACTTCTACTATCTACTTTAAAGTTTTAGAAGATTTAGAAGGCATTTTTGTGTATTTTATATTTTTTTCAAATTTGCATTTAGGCATTTGTAAATGTAGTAAAGTAAATGTAATATAATAACTGTTAATTGAGAACTACAGCTGTGAACTACGACTACGATGCATTTATTTCTGAGAAAAATATAATGACTTGGATCCTAAATTGCGGTTTATCTGTTATATAAGTGATAGATAGATGATGAAAATGTTGCACTAATTTTTACCAACATGCTATTTATACTAGTTTATATAATATCGGTAGAAGTAGAAGTACATCATGCTGTTTAAATGTAGTAATTTATATTTTATAATTTATGTACAAGTGTGTAAGAATTGGAAATTTTTAGAGACTTGACATGAGGACTATTCAAATGGGTATTAACACCTTTTATGGGAGAATAGTGAATAGATCAGATCAGATAGAAGAGAAATAAATTTGCAAAAATTTCTGGCATGAAATTAGAGAAAGTTTATTAATTAGATTGGCAATTGAAAATTGTATTGTAGTTATTATACTACTTGAGTATCTGCTGGTATTTAATATTTATTGTGTATTTTACATTTTTACTACTTATAATACTTACTCATATTATTATATTACTTAGTTTTATTTGATCATTTATTTTCTCATTTTAATAGAACTTGGTTTGCGAAGTTTTGTTTTATAGTTTTTTTTATCTGTATAATCATTATCGTATTCCATAAATGTACAAAAGTTCAAAACTTCCGTCGAGATGTTATGTTTTCCAATTTTTATATATTTTTCAAGTAAAAATGCGAATTTCTGGCATTAGTTCAAGAGGATTATTTAATTTATTTAGGTTCATATTTTGATAGATAGATTTTGTTTTTGATAAGAATAAGCATTTTTATTAGAAAATTGTTTTTTTTTGTTTCATGTTCGAATACATATATTTTACATGTATTTTATGTAAGTTTTTAGAAACAGAAAATGTAATTACTACGGTAGGTAAGGACTAGAAGTACAATGATCTTTTCTTGGGTTTCGTTTTAGTTAATAGTTTAATATCCTATAATCCTATTTCAATTTTCGAAAAGTAATTTTATTCTATTGTCCTGCAAATATAGACATAAACCACAAAAAATTGTTTTACTATTATTATTGATCGATCTTTATTATAATGATATTCATTTCCTTGTTCGACATGAGATATGAGATTTTGACCAAGAATGCCATAAGTATATAGACATGCATTTTATTGAGTTAACTGAACTCTTTTGATATTTTATTATTTATTTTTGTACCTTGTGGAATCATTCCTATTGGCATTTCTGCTGAACTTAAAAAAAATTCATTAGTTGTTCATTTGTTCAGATAAACGCTTTATTATAATCCTATTTTCATATTTGGATTTTTTAAAGGGTGGATATATTTTAAAGAGATATCAAATGGAAATGGAATTAGCAACATAGCCTTCATGGCTATTTTAATTTTAATGTACGACCAAATATGGTTGGTCAACTTGCTTAATTTTTTCTAGTTTTATTTTACTGTAGGTACATTTGACCATTAAAATCCCAATGTTGGTTGTTTAATAACTAAAATAATGTTTTTAAAATTTTACTAAACAAAATACCTAGGTACTAGGTACTGAATATATTATACAGGCAAAGTAGTACAAGTACATGACAAGTAATTTTGTTTTGACAAATTTGTTGTAAGAAAAAAGCCAAAAGTAGCCTTTACAATTTTATAAAGAAATCTCTCAAGGCAAATTATAATTGAAGAACATTATTTTTCAGAAGCTTTGTCTTTGTCTTGTTTTTTGTGTATTAGATTACTTGATTACTTAATGTTGTTGTATAATCTATATGTTAATTAGTATAAAAGCAAGGAGGCTTAATTATTAATCGACACGTTCCTTTTTTGAAATTTATTCGAAACTGACTGGTTATGGAATAATTTTGTTCTATTGGATTCTATTTTTATATGAGTCATGAACTTACCAATACCTATCGAATATCAAATTTCAACATGATATTGAATTTTGAAATAAAATACGAGTATGAGCATAAAAGGCGTGAAAAAGCTGGAACAAGAACAAGGTCTTATATTCGACTTTTTTTTGTTTAAAGGTCGTGTTATTTTCCAGATTTTTTTGCAAATTAAATATAGGGGTTTTAATTTTAATAATATGTACTTTGGGGGTGTTGGTCAAGGTTTGAAAGGAAATTTTTATGTAATTTTTGGCATATATCTGGCAAATTTCGCGATTACTTAGGTACTTATTTAGTTAGGTATCTAACTAGAAATGAAATGCTGTCGATAGGTATGTATTTGTATTTAAATCCATGGAACTGGGAGTGTTTAGATCTAATCTGGTAATCTAATAGTTCGTCATTTTGCAAATATGGAAGCTATAAAGTGGTTTAATTGTCATTCTGTCCTTGATGTTTTGCCTAAAATAATAATCATCATATTCGTGTCATTCTTTATTTTATTTTAGGTCTCTTTTTGTTCAAATTACTCAAGTAAAACACGACAATCTCAAAGTCTGGCGATGTATCTGCCAGAGCTAGACTCTAGACAATGGCCAAATATGAATACTATTGTACTCTATACATACCTAGTACGAATAGGAATAATAAACTTGTACAAAATATGATGATATTTTTTACAACAAACAATCAAGCTAGAATAGAAGTAGGAAAAAGTATCCTTATTAGGAGAAAGAGGTTCATCTTCTATTTCGTATTTCGCACTTTGAATAATAAAAAAATCAAAAAAAAATCTCGACTTTAACTTTAAAAGGATATTTTCTATGTTTGCTGTTGGTAGATTGGTAGAAAATAAGTAGGTACAATTGATTTCCTATTAGTGCCTAGTGCTCATAAATTTTATTGTAAGGTATATACCTAAATATGTAGTATAGTAATAGAATAGATTGTAGTTTTTGTTTTGCCTTTGCAATTTTAATATCTGCAATTTCTTTTTTTAGTGATTTGCATACATGGAGCATTCAATTTATTTTTCAATTTGGATTTTGATTTTTTAACTGTCGACTCTGTCAGTATTTTATTAAGGGGGTTGTCGGTTGACCAAAAATGATATTTAATAAGAAATAGGCAATTGGTTTAAATTAAAAAGCTTTATGTTGAGCCATAATCATATCGTCCTACTTTTTGGTTTTAATATAAGGTAGCAATTGAATTGAATTTTGCAATTTTTATTAATAATGTGCATCAACTATTAATTGAATGAGTATGAAAATTAATATGGTTTTTCATATTCTATTGACTATTGGGTTTTTACATTACAATGGATTATGGATGGCTTGGCTTGGATAAAATTTCCGTTGAGTCGAGTCCTTTTGTAAATCTGTTCTAGATAATATTTTGTAATAAAAAATCATTCGTTAATTTCGTTTTTTGACTTTATTTATTCATAGGCATACTCATACACCCAATATAACACCAAAACGAGAGTTGGAATATTTACCAACACTTTATTTGTGATTTTTTGATCAGTGATTCATTTATTTGCATAAATTATTCAGTATATTAACTTTTCGAGAACAAAAAAGTAGAGATTGCTTACGTCTGTATTGACTATTGACTGATCCTCGGTCGGTTACACTTACTTTAGAATAAATATTTTTATTAAAATTTCAAATATGACTGGCTTTTTATATATTCATAAAAGTAGGTATGGTATATAAATTATAAATATGTCAAATGTAAATGGCTAAAAGTAAGATGAACTTTCTCATTTATCGTTAGCTTATGGATCAAAATCTAATAAATCGATTAATTTATAGATACTTGAGTAAATATTAAAATAATAAGAAATATTAGATTCTCATTCATGAACATGAAATCGAGGTCTGAGCATGAACATTAAATATAAAATGAACAAGGACTTGTAAGATTCAGAGCTCAAACAAGTAGGTAGAGGTAGGCGATTTACTAGAAAGAAAAGTTATAAATCATATTCATATGTCAGAGGTTGATGAATTTGATTTTTTGACTTGATACTTGATAGTAAGACTTTTCTAAAGTTTTTTTAATGATATCAATATTATGATAATTAGGTATCTGTACTTAAGTATATCAGAGCATTTGTTTAAGTAAAGTAGTTCTTGACTTTTTAAACTTGAGTTTCTTTTTGATTATGCCAATTATTGTGCTCTGCCGACTGACAATCGATAGACAATTAGTAATAAGTTTTACCTTTCACTTTATTTGCATGTTTGCGAAAATTTGATTCATGACTTGGAACTATTAGCAATTATATTATACCTATTTAAGTATAGATAAAATACTTAATACTTTAATGGCAAATACTTACTATATTGTCCAATTTATAAAAAGAAAGGCTCATATCTATATCTAATCTATTATGTTTGATATTAGGCATTATTAGCGTTTTATTAATATTTAATTTAAAAGTAATTGTTCAGTTTATTTCCGATGATTCTTTCGATCGATTAGGAGATTGAAGTGTGAAGTTGTGAAAGCTATTGTTTAGCTTACAATTAGAACACTTAATAGTAGATAATGATAAACGCATTTCCTCTTTATTTTCTCATGAACTTTTAATTAATTTTTGTTCTTTTTTTTGTTTATTTGCAGTGGAATTTCCAGCTCATCACAGTAATGTGAACTCGTAAGTCCGATTCTAAGCAATAATACCTACCTAATAATTTCAGGCAGTAATTATGATGTCTCTTTAATTTCAATTTAGAATATCTTTGGGTCAAAAATTGGGAAATGTGATCGTTACGGGTGGAGGTGATAAGAAAGTCAATCTATGGGCTGTTGGGAAACCAAATTGCATTTTGGTAAGTTCACAAAATAAGTTTAAAATATAATTTACAACATTTAAATACCACAAAATGTTCTAGTAGTCCATAATATTTTATTGTTATTAGATATTTCTATTTTTATTATTTTATTATACCTATATACTACCTACCTACTTTACGTTTACGAGTTATATTAGGATTTAGCTAAAAGTTTAGTAATTATGCCGACATTACATTGCATTAATCAAAGGTGTATATCAGTATGCTAGTTTGCATGTTACTCTATGTAAATTTGTTTTGCAAATGAGAATGAGAGAAATATATTGCCTATGGTCAATAGCCAAATAAGATTATGGTTTATGGTTAAATAACCCAAAAGTGAGATTTATAATTGGTTAGGTCTTTATAATACAACTATTATTTATTCTTTTTTTTACATAAAATGTAATTGCGAATTGCGAACAATTTTTAAAAAGAACTTTTACTCAATTTTTAAGTGCCTATTTTTTGGATTTGAAATTTTGATTAATTCTAAAGAATATTATTTGAATGAAAATGATATATTTTGAGATCTCATTGCATTACTTTTGATTTTTATAAAGAAATGTTTATAAGATTTGTATTAAAAAATTGCATTGTAGCGAAAGTTAGGAAATGAAGGCATAGATAATTTGTTCAGTTCAGTAGTCGTCTTTCTTACACTATTATAATTATCCGTAAATAAAATTTATAGGGATTTTAAAATGGCATTTTTCAACTTGAAAATTTCGAGATATTTGTCTGATTCTGAGAACAGAGATAGAAGAAAGTAGCTGTATATATTTTTTTTTATCGAAAGTATATTTTTTTGATCACCTGTCTAAGTTTTGAAGATCATTGTAATGGGGGTAGAAAAAACTGAATGCAAGTTTTGATTTGATACCCTTTTTTAAAGAAGTACATGTAACACTGTAACACTTATGTACTTAAATGTAATAATAAATTAATAATTGCAAAAAAAGAGGTTGAGGCTCTCTTAAGTAGGTTCTCGACCGAATAAAAAATAAAAAATAATGTACAACATTTGAAGGGGAATTGATTTGAGAATGGCGTGTTATACAAGTAGTAATAGAGAAGTATGACCAAACCAACATTTGACCTTTGCTGACTTTCGTATGAAATTATAGTTTTTATTTGCTACTTTGCAATTATCGAATTTTTTTTAACAAGTCTCCAGACTTGCTAGTACATTGTACAATATTTGGCCATTTAATATTTTAGCCTGAGCTAATAAGAATTTTTATTGACTTTTTTCTTCGTTCTGTGACCTTTATTCGGTTTCAGTTTCAGACGGAAACTCATTCTCAGGTACAGTTATGTTATAGTTACAAGTATAAGTAAGTATATAAGAATGAGAATGAGAATTAGTTCACATTTGTTCATGTATTTAAGTAGCATAGGGCATAGGTATTAAGGTAGGTAATAATCGATTTTAGATAAATTGTATTATACACTAACATAAAATGTGCTTGACACGATATTTTTAACTACAATAAGCAGTCCGCAATATAGCTTAGAATTAGTAGGTACTAACATCTAACTTATTTTGGGGCTTTCACTTTCTTTACATTTTTTGTGATCCTTTTACTAATTTTCTAATCGTGGGCCATTTGTTAATTTAGAAACTAAAATAAACTAAACGTAGGATCAAATAGAGTTAAATAGTAGGCAAATTGTCTTGTTTGTAATATATTTTTGGATAAATTTTGTGTAGATAATGCATAGGTATATAAATAATTCTAAAACCAAGTCACAAGACAAGTACAAGTACTAACAATGATAAATACATTGCGTAGATATTTTTAAAAAGATAGGTAGGTAGGTAATTATTATCGTTTATTTGCTTTGCATTAACAAGTACCAACCTCTGTAACAAAAAATCGTGAAAAGGTTTGGCTTTTGAGGCTAAAAGCTCAAAGTTATCTTTTACGATTTAGCTAGGTTATAGGTAGCTATTGCACATTATAAATTTAAGCTTTGGCTGGTAGCTGATAATCTTACAAATTGCTATTCTGTTTCCATTATGCATAGTACAACATAAATTATTGAAGATAAAGATACATTAGGGTAATAGAAATACACTTGCCATTAATAGTGTAATAGAAAATTTAGATAGATACCTTGTGTTTCTTGTAAGTGAATGATAAATAAATGTGAATTTAGAATTAGAAGGATTTTTTTTAGATATCTTTACATGAGTTTATTTGCGTTAGAATTGAGGGGAAAAAGCTTAGAATTCAGTAGGTAGAATTAAGAAGTGAATAGATTCATCTTACTTAAAGTTACTTAGGTATATTTGCCATTTTAAGGTTTTTCTATCCCATTAGATACCTAGAGTACTTACTATTTATAATCTTGGCTTAAATTGATCATTGTAGGTAGTTTGAAGTTTGAGTAGTAAATATTCTTAAATGTAAATGCCATGTTCTATTTTTTTTACAAATTTCTCTCTTGATGCATGTCTATACACTATACTGATACTGCCTAGTACATTTTAAGTAAATTGTACATTTATAGTTTGAGCAAGTTTTGAGTTGAGACGAGGAACGAATTATTATTCCCAAATTTGAGTAAATTTCATGCTGCATTAGTATTTGGATGTGTGCAATTTAAATGAGATTAGATACTTTTTGAATATTACCTATGTACTTTAATATTTGAATAACTGAAGATATTCAAAATTACAAAGTTAAAACTTCCATCTTAATTTTTTTCAAGTTCTGCTGACTATGAGTTTCCCTTATGTTCATGATTTCCATTCTCTTTTTCATCAATTTTTTTTACCTATTAACGTACTAGTTGATGATAAACTTGTAAAAAAGTTTAAAGCATCCTTGAGATGAGCGAAGGACACCACTGAAGTTGGTATACAAAATACTATGTATGCACGTAGGTAGGTATCCTATGTAAAATGTGATAAGAGAATTGACTTTCAAAATTCAAATTGTAATTGAAGAAATCTCTTTAGAATAGATGGATGTGTAATATTTGTGCACAGATATTTACTATGCCATATGGGCGTTTTTAGCTTGCGTTTTAGCTGTTTTTTAATGCACATAGTACATTTAAAGTGACTAAATTGACCTTAAAGACCTCCCTGACCGTCAAAAATCAAATCAAATGCTTTATAGCAAAATAGATACCTAATCGTAAGTACCTAGTATTGATAAAAAAATTGTAAATACATTAGTAGGTTTTTTCTTTTTATTTTATCTGAATTTGAAAGACATTTTGTATTACTTTTTTGCGAGTTTGTATTCGTACTTTTACGATGTTTGCGAGATGATTTTTATAACTACGATATCTGTATTCAGTATCCATGCCCTATTACCTTTCTGCCTTAGAAAAAGTAAATAGGATCGCGCCTACACAAGGTTTTAAATGATTTCAAAAATTACAGATAGATAGATGATATGAGTACAGATATAAGAGATTCTTTTTTATTTGTAATTTGAGATTTTTGGGTTGGCACTTTGGCTCTACTAATGTTTATGAATGTAGAATGACTTGACTTGTCTTGAGATATTTAAATGGCTTGTATTGAATGGATTTATGAAGTGTTTGATTTTATCGCTTTAATATACGGATTTACTTATTATTGCAATCTCTTTTTTTGGTCTTGTGTGATTATAAATATTATCCTGGTTCTGCTGGTTTTGTCAGTTAGTTGGACAGATTGGAGAAACTAGGTGAGATTTAATAGGATTTGACTTAAAGTTTAGAGATTAAATGAAATGGGTATTACTATGATAAATGGTAAAATTGTAAATAGAAGTCAGGAAAATAATTGGGGTCATCGCATCGTTGAGACTATATCTGTAGTAAAAGTAGGTTGGTACTGGTACTGCTGATATTTTACTAGAATAGATAATAAAATCAGGTGATATTTTTGAGTTTGAAATGTCAGAAATTTTCTATTTTGTTTTGTAGGTATTTTTCCATTCCAATGATTACTTTTTCTGTAAGTTTAGATAGTAATTTATTATTGTTTGCTTTATTGACTTTTGCTATAATAGGGTTTCAATTAAATTAAATTTCTACTTAATCAAATCAAATGTAAGCTATTATAGTTAATATGGGGTATTTCTATTGTGAAAAATAATAGGTTTAAAAACTAAAAAAGGTAAAAATGTGAGTATTGGAACGACATCGACATCGACCTAATTTCCTTTTTCTTTCAATTCACCTTTACTTTATTTAATAACTTTGTATTTTACTTTAGTTAGCTGAGCTAGGTACAATAATAGTTAAAAAGTATATAATTTCCTCGATAGGTTTTTTTCTAATCTTTTCTTTAATGATGATTTTAAATGTAAACATGTATTACATTACATTATAAATTCTTGCAGAACGGTACATATCTACGCCCAACCTTTCTACTATTCTTTAGTAATTGTGATTTTATTGTTGCTTTTTGTATTTAGCTGAGAAACTTGAATGAAGTTTATGTATTAGGTATTATTGTTGTGATGTTTTTTTCTAAAAAACGTATAAATAATATGTATCTGTTAGAGCTTTGATAGTAGGGGACGAGAATATTTTCATCAAGCAATATTCATACCAAGAATGTTCTTGGCTTTAAATAAGAGAAATGCAATCTGCAATTGAAATACCGATCTTTCGCGTAACTACTAGTACAGTATAGGTAGGTACATGTTTTTTGTAGTTTGAAATAATAAAAATAAGGGTTTAGTAAGATATTGCAATTGCAAAATGTTATTGTACAAGTACTAGTTGTTGGTAGGTAGTTATGTGTTGGATTTAAAATAAAAAAGAGATATATAAAATGGGTAAATGAGATAAGTTGATTTTTCATGACTTTGCCATTATTTTATATCACTTACCTTATAAGAAATGAAGTAAAAAAAATAAGTAAGTAATAAGAAAAAGAGAGATGTATTGAGAGATTATCATATTACTTGGTACGAGTATGAGACATGAGAATGAGAAATGAAATGAAAGAATGAGGATAAGTGTTAAGATTGAAATATTATTAGAGAAAAGATAATGTTGGTGAGACTTTGAATTCTAGGTTGTATTGTGGTTGTCTCTCGTCTCTGTTTGAAATATTTTTTTGTAGGATTTTTGTATTTTTGTGTCATTGTGGAATGTGAATGTAAAAGTAAATAGAGAAAGAACTGAAATGATAATTCTATTGAATTTGAGATTTTATTATTTGGAATTAGAATTAGAATGTTAGACTTAGGATTAGACTTGAATGAAAGAAAGAAAAGTAGGTAGTTAGTTAAATATTGAAATTGTGTTCATTTTCGATTAATATGAATGACATGAGAAATTTATTAATTGTGTGTTTTTTTTTTGTATTTTCAGAGTCTAAGTGGCCATTCGACTCCAGTTGACTGTGTTCAGTTCAGCTTAAAAGAGGATCATGTATGTGCTGGTTCAGCTGCTGGTGCTTTAAAAATATGGGATTTAGAATCTACAAAAATTTTAAGGACTTTAACAGGTATATTGTGTTAAAATATGTTAAAATATTATATTGGAAACGAGATTTTTAAATGTTTGCATTGTTTTTATTTCACAGGGCATCGTGCAAGTATTCGCTGTGTTGATTTCCACCCATACGGAGATTTTCTCGCTTCTGGGAGTTGTGATAATGCTATAAAGGTAAATTTCATACAGGAAAATAGCACAAAACAAAACAATATGAGAAATATGATTTATTAAAATTATGATTTTTTTATATAACGAATTTGCATAATGCAATTTATTATGATGGTTTTGGCTCTTTAACCCTAGGACACCCTTAAAAGCTCAAACTTGGCCTTGGCAGTGACTTTTATATAAAACTTTATGACTTGAATTTTAATTGGGCATCTCCTCTATTTATTTTAAAATATGACAAATTAGCATTTTTAATTTTAAGACTTGGCTCATGAGTATGCTGACTCTAATGAAATGTTCTTTTGTTGTTCAAATCAGAAGTGTTTAAAGTGTCTGGTAAAATGTAGGTACATACATGCTTTATGTTTATGAAATATTATGATCTTTAAAATTTCTACAAGCTCTTTATTTTGCTTTAGTTATACGAGTATTATATGCTCGATATTTCTACTTTGATTTAGAAAGTGCTGATTGTTTAGCCTATTCAGATTTAATTACTGTATTTAAAATGCTCTTTAAAATTTAAAAGTAAAAGATTTTTGTTAGCGGTTTCTAAAAATACTTAATAGCTACAAAAAGAACAATTAAAACTGCAATTGCTCGATTCTCAGAAGTCAGTAGACTAGAACAAAGGATTCTAAAATACAATTCAATATAATTTGCCTACATGTGAATTGTGAAATGTGAGACTATTTTGAATATTTTCCATATACTTTTACTAACTACAACTACATACTTAATTAATTATAGTGAAGTTTTACAGCTTTTCATTCTATTTGAACTTTTTGAGACTTGAGATAGAAAAGACAAGTGCACAAGTAGAGTAGAAAAAACAAAACCCAATAAAAGGCAAAACAGTTAAGTCAAGCATTCAAATAGCAATTAAATATAAAATATAAAGTCGACTACTAATAGTATGGAGAAAATGAATAGGAAATAAATATAAATATTGACGACAATTGACAATGACAATGACTTTCTTTTCTGGGAAATAAAACTCAATATTATTGTTATTATTCTTTTTTTTTTTGCTGCTAAAGTTGATTGATACTTCTCAAACAAATCCATTTGGATATTTAGTACCCATTGATAACACGTGAATTTTTTATTGGATTATATAGCTAATGAAAATAGGTTTCATATTAAAATGAGGAAAAGAAAATACCAATTCTAGAATTTATGGGCGAGGATTTTTAAGCATGTATCACTCATTATTCAAATTCAAAACTAACGCAGTTTTTTTTATAAAAGTGTGTACCTAATAAATGTCATATCATGCTCCTTGCTTATGTTTATGGAGTTTACTAACTTGGATTTGCCAATTAATGAAAGTTAGCCAGTAGTAAGCAAAAAAGAGAAATCTGTATTTGACTTGACACTGAAATTAAAAATTAAAAAAGTGTCAGAGATTCCATATATAGAAATTGCTTATGATTATTATGAGCTTGAGTGAGACGCTTTTTTGTGTTCTTGATCTTGGGTGTTTTTTCTGACATCAGGAAATTATCAAGCTAAAATTATTATTACTAGGTACTAGGTATATACCAAGTGCCAAGTTAGAGCTTAAAAGAGATTTTAATTAAAGTTACAAAAGTATAATTAATTAATTTATGTTCTAATAGTTTTATTTTTTATTTTTATAGATGTGGGATGTTAAAAAGAAAGGGTGCATTTTTTCATAGTAAGTTATCAATTATCTACCTATTTGTTTGCTAGGTATGATATATATTATTAGAAATTAATATTTTTTATCTTTGAATTTATAGTAAAGGACACAATTCGACTGTGAATAGTTTAAAGTTTAGCCCGGATGGTCAATGGATAGCTAGCGCAGGGGAGGATGGTGTTATAAAAGTAAGAGTTTAAAATATCTAGGTATTGTAGATGTCATAAAATAATTAAAAAAAGGACCGAAAATATACAAAAATATCAGAGTAAGTAGTAGAATCATATAAAAAGAAAAATATGTATTGAATTGCAGAAGTTTTAGAGGCTTGGCTATTATTTTTATTATCTAAAATAATTTATTCGCAAATTTTGGATAATATGAAATATAGTATGGCCAAAATATAAATTTTATGGGCGTTTACTATTGAGCTTTTTTGATGAGAGCTGAGAACCTTCGCACTCTGGGGGTAAATCAAAAACTTAGGTATGAAGTATTAAAAAGTATTTTTAAAGACCTCACGGATAAGTATTATTTTCATTATACATCTGTAATATTTCAAGTATTTATATAATGCTAATGATAAAAGATAATGATGAGTCTGCTGGATATGGACAAGATGAGAAAATTAAAAGATTATGAAAAATTCTTAGTCCCATAATAAATTAATGATGATCTTATAGGTTGATATTGTAGGATTTTACAAGGTCTTTAAGCTCATGAGTTTGAGCTGACCAAAATGAGATACCAGTCTAGGAAGAATTAAATTATTGATGTACTACTCTCCACGTTGTTGTTGTTTTGTTAAAGATTAAAATATTATATATTCTTGTTTCCTTAAATGATTTTGATGTGGAGACGAGATTAGTATAAAAATTCTTTGTAATTTCCAAAAAAATTCAAGTTCAACGTATAGTTGAGAATCTTTTTAAAGGTCTCACCCCTAATTAGGGTTAGGAAAGATGTTTATGTGGGAATTCAATTTTACATGACATTTTTTCACATATTAATTATAGCTAGTTACGTCGTAGTCCGTAGTCATCTGCTTTGTATGTGTATGATGTACATAGTATGGAATGTATTATTATATTGAACCTACGAGATAATTTTTTTTTATGTAATATATTCTCTCTTGGGCTTGTCTACAAATTAAATGATTATTTATTTGATTTTTTCTTTACAGATCTGGGATATTCGAGTTGGAAAAGTCTTAGCAGAGCTTAGAGATCATACTGGGCCAATAACTGATGTCAAATTTCATCCACACGAATTTCTTTTAGCTTCTGGTAGTCAAGATCGAACAGGTTTGTCTTTAATTTAACTTTTGTTGGAAATGTTATTTAATAATGTGTTAATGTATGATTTTTTATGTTTATTATTTACAGTCAAATTTTGGGATTTAGAAAATTTTGCACTAATAGCCTCATCACTTTCTGATGTGCCTTCAGTCAGGTATTTTTTTAATGAAATACTAATTATCATCATTATCACATATACTTAATAGGTATGTATTATGAATTATGGATAATATTTGTTTCCTTATAATGATGAGAATTAGAAATTAAGCATGAGAATGAGAATGTGAAAAGAAATCGAATAATATTTTGTCTACTGTCTGACGTTAGTACCTACTACTCCGTAATATATCAGTATTTCAAAAATAGTTAGAACAACTGAATTTTAATACCTTTCAAGTTCTCAAGTTATATTTAAGTAGTTTTAGATCAGCCACATGTCTAACTATTAACCTACTTTATACATTTACGTAGAAAATAGTATAGATACCTAACTTTTTAAAAGTAGCAAAGTTTGTGTGATTCTATGTAGGTACCTTAAAATTTGTACAAAAAAAGTTATTTTAATACCTGTAAGTTTTAATTATCAAGATTATGATGAGGTAAACAAAAATTAATAGCTGAAAAGATAAACCTCAATTTTAAGATTCAAGAGCATATAGCAGAAATGTTAGTTTAGTTAATAATAGTATCAGTATCTTATATTGTAAGTTTTTTGCTAAATCATTCGAGCTAAGAACCTTAAAGTTGCATAGTTAGTATTAGTAGTGTTTTATGTTGATATAATAAAAAATAATCTTAATTTTATATCAAAGTACTTAAATTAATTTAATTTTTTGTGTTTTTAGGTGTATCGCGTTCGATCCTTTTGGAAATAGCCTTTTGGCTGCCTCTGCTGATACTTTACGAGGTACGTAAGATATAATAATTACCATTATTTTATTCTATAATTTAAACCATATTAAAACGTCAATTTATTTATAATTTATAGTTCATTCATGGGAACCAAGTGAGGTTTACGATCAAGTGGTAAGAAAAATAGTGATAATGATAATCATTAAGCAAACTCATTGCAAGATTTACAAGATGCATATTTTTTTATTATAGGCTGTAGCTTGGAGTAAAATTCAAGATTTAGCATTTTCTGAAGATCATTTGGTAAGTTATGCAAAATTATGAATTACATAAATTAACTATGCATTATTATTGTAAACAAATTCTCGAGTCTTGACCTATTAAATAAATATTTATATTTATACAATAAAAAATTATAAATACACGACATTGATAATAATTTTTCATATCTTATTATTTTTCACAGATTGGCGTTACATCACAGATGACTAATATAAGTGTATTTATAGTTAACTTGAGAAAAGTTAACCCTTTTTCAAAAACACTTCGAGCTTCAAGTGCATCAAATCACAATACCTTGAGGAAAAATTTTAATAAAGAACGATCTAATGAATTTGCAGAATCATTGTATGTTTGACTAATATTTTATTCAAAATAAATTATTGAGGATTTTTTTAAAACTGTTATTTGATTTCTTAGAAATGCTATGAAAGCTGCAAGTGAAGAGTCAGATAGTAATAGTCTTCCTACAGATCCTGAAATTGAAGAAGAAGAGCCGATCATAATTAATAAACTTCCTGCAGACTTTCATGAAGTTTTTTATCCGGGTCGTGATTGTAAGTGATTGCAATTTTATATTCATATCAGCAAAAAATAATCTCATATGTATGATTTATATTTGCTTTTATTGATCTTTTTTTATTGGTAATCTAAATTGAATTTTTAATTATAGTATCAAGAACGCCACCGCCTCAAGATTCTACGGAAGAAGGTAATTAATTACTCACTATTATTTTGGTTTAAATTAAATATATAAATTACCTACTAATTTCATTATCTTTTTTCAGAAATTTCATCGAATTTTATGCCTCCTCCTCAAGCATTGCCAAAAAAGAAAAGAACTATAGAAGATAAATTTAAGAATGTTAGTGTCAGACCTTCAAGAAAATCTCTTAATATTAATACTACTGTTCAACAACAAATAAAATTACAATCTAAAATTTCACCTGAATTATCTCCTAGAAGATCTAGTGTCCCATCACTTGGACTACAACATTCTCAATCTACACAGCATTTAAATTCCATATCATTGTCATCCAATTCGTCTGGTGCTCGAAGTAGAAGTCCAGACTATCTCTCAAGTAGACAATCCTCTCTCTCGGACGATTCAACGGGTGGACCAATTTCCTCTAGATCTGATACAGCTGCTCATAATATGAGAAATCAACATAGTATTGAAATTCAAAGCACATATCATCCTCATCAACGGTAAGAAATTAGAAACAATTTATATTTAGGACAAGGATTAATTTATTTTTAAATCAAACATAAAATTTTACTAATGAACAGGAGTAATATTAGCTACTACTTACTACCTGTGAAATAAATAGTAAATATTTCATTAAATTTCATTTCATTTAAATTTACTTCTCAGATTTCTTAAATGTTTATAAAGTTTCAATTTAAAAATTTAAAACCTATTAAAAATTTACTAAGATCACAGATTTTTCGAACTAGGCTAGGATTATTGTATTACAAATATACCAAATACTGTATTGTAGAAGATAGTAGATATGATTAGTAGCTTAGATACCAGGTAGGTACAGGTACTTAGTTTGTACATACACATGTAGAGTATAAACTTGTTCTTTCGGCTTGTTTTAACAATTTCTTGTTTTATTATTTCTTGTAGATTGTTGAGGCAGAGCCCCTCAGAGTCATCTCTTTCGAATTACTCAAAAGGAGAACCCCAACCTCAAAATCGAGTTCCTCATGTTTTCACAAGCACGGCAGCAACAACACATTTACAGACGAGGAATCAATGCCAAGTAAAACCCATGTTAAAGACCGCCGAGGTCTACCCATTGCAACAAGACTTTACCAAAGAGACTGATTATTGTAATAATATCCAACTTCGTCAACAACATCATCACAATCACAATAGTAATTCACCGATGGGAGATTTTGAAGATTTTGTACCTATATCACTTGATAAACCTACAGGGATCACAGTAAACGATTTTCTACCGGTATGAAATCATGAAACGAAGAACGATATGAATGACTGAAGCTTTTAAACATTATTATTTTTAATTTTTAGAAAAAGTCAGCGGTCGTTTTTCAAGGCGGAGTTCATTGTGTTGATATTAATGAAGCCGATATGTTCAATAGCTTAAAAGGGGAACACCAGGTATGAGAATTTAAAAATCGATAAGGAAAGATAGAAATCCTAATTTGAACTTTTTTTATTTTTAGTCAATTATCACTGTGCTTTCAAATCGTCAACGAAATTTACGTATTATTAATAATGTTTACGCTACGAAGGATGTTAAAGTAATTTTATACAAGTTTTCCTACATAAATCATGAATTTCTTGAAATATTGATCATTAACTGACCACTACATTATTATTTTTATTATTATTTTACAGACCGCAGTCGAAACAGCTTCAAACTTGAGAGATAGTGCAATCGAAGTTGATCTACTAAACATTTTAGTACTTAGGCCGTAAGTTACATACCTATTTAAATATTTTTATGGCTTATTTTTTAACAATTGATCATAAACAATTGTGTCTGCTGAAATTCTGAAACTTGTTGACGACTTGATTAAAGAAAAAATACAAGAGTAAGAAATCAATTCACAAGTAATAATAGTTTCTAAAAGCTCAATTTTATACCTAGAAATTATTGAGGGCAAAGCAAAGCATTATTATGATAAAAAAATATACAATAATAAAGCAGTTTTTTTTCTTATTATTATTACTATTACATAGGTAATTTGCTTTACTATTTGTGTGAGCTACTGTTTGTAATTCACCTGTTTTTATTTATAAAAAATAAAGGGTAAAACAAATATAATATACGAGACTGAGGTTGTATATACCTAATATAAATTGTGTTTACCACACAAATACAAATACTACTAAGATAATGATCATGTCCAAGTAGAAAGAGTCGCCTGAGTATTTATTTTAAGGTTTGCCGACATATCAATTTTGACTCACACAGACACATGGCCCTCCTTAAAAAAAGTAGACAAAACAATAATTTCCAATTTCTTGTAAAAACAACTTTGATTGGAAGTGAATTGATTTCTTAAACCTACAAAACCTATGTAGTTCTGATTCTGATACACCTGTTTTAGGAACTCGTAATTCTAAATTCTAGTTTCTTATTTCATTGTAGTACCTACATATATATTTTTTAAACTACTTCGTATAAGAAATAATATGATGTCAATGACAGACAGATCAAGAGAGAAATAAGTAGTCAGATTATGATTTCAGATTTCAGATCAAATATTCAGACAGACTCTATTGTTCTGCTGAGTATTTGTGCAATTTGTGGTTTTGAATGAAATTACTAATTTTCTATATTTTTGTGGTTTTTGTCTAGATCTATTTGGAACTTGGATTTGTGTGTTTCGGTTCTTCCTACTATTCTTGAATTGCTACAGTCAAGATTTGAAGCGTAAGTTTTTGTTTTTTTATGAATTTAGCATCTTTATAATCATTAAAATAAGTAGGTAGTAGTGTCTTACATCAATACAAGTATTATAGTATATTGGAGATTCACGTTTGTCGAGAATTTTGAATTAAGATTGTAGATTTAGATTGTAAATATAGTAAATTGTATCTTATTTGGATTTGAAATTTCAACTAGGCAAGGATTGGGGGGAAGAAAAGGCCAAATTAATGATTTTAAAGTAAAGGAGGATTAAAAAGGGTTCGAATTTAAAAGTTTTATGAGAAGTTTATAAAGTTCTTGAAAGTTTCGAATTTAAGAGAAGGAAAGGGCGGTATGGTTATTGAAGTGAGTTTATGGGTTTTATGTATTTGGATTATGATATAATGATGAAAGTTTTTCAAGTTTCAGAAAGGAACTACTTAAGATTAGTTACGTTGTTGGTTCTAAATATCTAAATCCTTGATACAAGTATAATATCTATATAGGTAGTATTTGTATTATATTATGAGTCAAGCTGAAGCTATAATAATTTCTCTAGAGTTAATTTTATTACTTCCTCTTTGAAAGAAAAACCCCATCGATAGATCTTTACCCTTTTTACTTTTTTCTACCCTTTTTTGGCTTTATACTTACTTATTAATCATTTCGTTTCATTTCATTAAAAAAAGACTTTTGAAATCCTAGATATTGATTAACTTGAGTTTATATAAAAAAAACAAGAAATACGTAGGTAGTTTAGAAAGTGTAGTTTCAGCACATCTGTAAAACTTGTACTTGGTGAAAGAATAATTAAAAATGTGCGACTTTCATGAGATTTTGAGAATCTATAGAGGGGAGTTGAAGCATTATACTACTATGTATGAGAATGAGAAGAAGAAAAAATAATGAATTATTCATTTCAACCCTTTACTTTAATTTACTTATTTTATAAAATAGTTTGTAGGTAGTAGGTACTTGCATTACATTACATTACAAAGTTGGGGGAAATAATTTTAGTTTTCGTCTAATTTTAAGTAGAAGTATAGTAGGTAGAGAATTTTGCTCAGAATTTCAACTCGACCATCCCATTTCCTTTCCTGATGGCCTTTGGGATTAACATAATTTACAATGTTTTAGTAGACGTAGTTGTTGTAATTAACTCTTTCAAGAGAAGAGTTTTTAGTTTGTAGGATATTATCTAACTCGATTTACACCGCCCATCTTAATTACTTATGATGATTTAAGTATCAGTAGAGAACACAACACAACTGTTTCAATTTTCGATGTTTCCTATTCTATTCTCTATTCTATACTGTTTAGTGTCGGTAATGCTTATGAATAGTTTAGAAATATGTAGTAGGCAGTAGGTACGGTGAGTAGAAGCAAAGGGATATTTCGGTCAGAAAAACAATCATTTTACGAGTAGAATCAATTTTACTATGTAACTACTAGATTTGTGTTTTTTGGTAAAAAGTTTGACAATTCAAAAAAAATCAACTCGAAAGGAAATTTAGGATTGATTTGATTTCTTAAAAACATCCTATTTGGGTAATTTCTATGAAATTTTGACTGATTTTGATATCATAAACTTGTAGACATAAAAATTACTTTTTCAAAATCAAATCAAAATACTATTATAAGTTTTTTGTTCCTTTTGTTGAGATTATACTTGGGTACTTTAGGTCTAGGTCCTAGGTATCTAAATTTTTAATGAAAATACATATATTTATATATTTATGTAGGTAGGTAAGGTACTACTAGGTTTTAAGTTGCACTAAATTTTACAAAATTGTTGAATCAAGATGGTTGCTCATCAAAAGAGACAGGATATTTTTCCTTTCGGAGTTTTTATCAGCATAATATCTAGTTATACGAGTATGTGATTTGGAGTTTTTTGAAAAATAAATAAGGGTGACATATTTTTCCGGGTTATTTAGCGAGTTGTACAAACGTACAAGAGCCCTGATGTCATTGGGCCCTTGGCCCACCCTTAAAGTACCTCCCATAACTCGGAAAACATTGATGTTTGAGTCCAACCCTTCTTGTCATTCTCTGTAGGGTTATCTAATTATCAAATCTATTTATGCTGCTACTCCCCTTCGTTCGAAAGCAGCTCATGTGTATGTTTTGTTAGTTAAATGTATTTAAGAGTTCTACTGTTGCTGGTACAGTACCTACATATTATGATGATGATCTATAGGGCTTTTCATACGAGTGACTGGGTAAATAAATAGGAAATTTTTTGAAATAGAAATTCGAAATAGGCTTTTGCTTTAAATTTTGAATGACTGTAATGAATAATGGAAGTAAAAGCAAAAAAAAATTGAAAAAAGAGATCCAATTCCATAAAATTTTGAAGGGAGATGTAAGTACTAGTTGTATTTGTTAGGTTAGTAAAGGGGCTACTGTTGGATTTTTGTATAATATTGTAATTGTGTAATGTGAGGAATGGGGTTTGATAAGCAATGATCAGTTTGAAAATTTGTCAAAAGCGGAAATATTTAGCTTTTTTATTTTATATGCTCAAATTTTTAATTCTAAATATCAGTATCTATATGTCCTAATTCTGTCACATAAGTAATCATATTTGCTTTAAAAAATTTGGAGATTTTAAAACTTTATCTCTAATCTATGAGAATTGATCAATTCTCAAAATTTTTGCTATAGAAGGTAAGGTAGGGTACTTAAATTTGAGTTAAATTTGTCAAATGGTAGACAATTTTTTGAAACTTGGATTTTTATGAAGGTTCTTAAAACAAATACGGATAATTTTGCGAAATTAGATCGAATTTCTAAACAAAAATCTGCTAAACTTTAAGCGAATAACGAGAATTTAAATTTTTTTAGGAATTTCGATTTTGATGCATTTTTATTGGGTTAGTTGTACGGATTTTGTGATTATTCTGTAATGTGTTTGTATTATTAGACTTGTAGTAGTCTACTTATCCACTTGAACTAGAGTAATAAATATGATCCTTACTTGCCCTTAGGAAAGGTTTTTGAGCTGTTTTATGATGAGTTTATTTCTCATACAAATATAAAGTATAAAGTCGAGGGTCTAATCCCATTCCTATGATATGATGGTAAAACTCTGTTGAGATAAAACACAATTTGAAAATGATTTAAGCCTATAATACCTACTACTACTGTCTACTGATATTATTATGTTAGTTTTTAGTTACACAAGTAATGAGGATAATTTTTTAAAAAGCTTCCGAGAATCAGTATCTTAATATGATCTACTTTTTTTTTTACTTTGCCTTTCCAGTCGATTATATTTCACCTTAAATTAAGTAGTTTTATTTATTTGATTATTTATCTACTTACTTGCTTACTGTCTTGTCTGAGACTAGTTGTCTGCATTTAAGTAAGCGGATTATGTTTTAAAGTTTTAACTACTTATATGATATGATCTGTCAAAATTATAAAATGAGAAGATAGGCAAAGTACTTAACTAAGTTTTTGTGTTTGGTTTATCTTTAAGTTTTAAGTTTACCAAATAATTTCATTTATGTGTATTAAATGTTTAATTTTTTTATTCTATTTACAGATATATGACGGCTGGCTGTAATGCTTTAAGGCTTATTCTCAAGAATTTTGCTTCCGTGATCAAGCAAAATATTGATTCACCCATCCAAACTGTTGGGTATGTTTTAAATTATATATTTTTAATACCTTATTGCTAACCTATGTGCATGGGTTTTAATATTTTTGTTTTTTTTTACAGAGTGGATATTTCCAGAGAAGAAAGGTATGTACCCTACCTACATAATTATATCTTTTTTTTGTGGTTTATGAGTTCCTGTTTTCACCCAAAAGTTAAAATTATTAAATGATAGCATGTTTTTTACTAGATAGAGTAGGTAGTTGAACAAGGATATGATATTTGAATTTGACTTAGGATATTTGACTTAGAATTCTAATTATGAATACAGACGAATATGAGTCTATAAACTTCGACTAATTACTACACCTATAATAAAATTTGAAGCTTTTTATTTTAGAATCTAAAAATTTTAGCAAAAAAATGCGAATAAGTTATGGATTTAAAATTAACAAAAATCCAAACGAATGGGATATAGAATACTTGTGTAATTTATTTAGACACGAAATTTCAATCATTTACCAGATTACTAGTAAAGTAGGTACCTAGTAGATATAGAAGCAGGCAGAAAATACAAAAGTTTCATTCAGATTTCGATTTCTAAGGGACAGTAATATTGTACCCTTTTTTATTATTTATTATGAGGATCAGAAAAAGCAGCCTGCCTGCTCGCTCATGTTTGTTTATAGAAGAGTGTCGGCTTCGACTGTTTCGAAATAGCGGAGATCGATCAGATAGAATGAAACTTTGTGCTTATCTTGTACTATATCTAAATATATCTACTTTAAAATGCCTTTTATATATGACGAAAGCTCACACTTAATCTTAGGCTAAAATACATAGAAAATGCTAAAACTATTTTACAATTTTTAAGATAAAACTTGTCGGACTCTTTTCCACTAATCTATTTATTTGTAGAGTCGACTTGAGTTTGGATATATAGGTTTTTAATAAAATTTTAAAGATGCGAGCTAAAAACAGATTATTCCGGTTCGTTTTTTACTTTTTTTGTGACCCGACAGTTCAACAGTTGAACTTCAACTACCGATAGTGTACCTTACTACATAGTAGTATATATAGACAGCCAAATTGAGTCGGCAATCTTTTTTGAGATTTTTTACCAATGCAATGCGCCTTTTTATCTCCCTCGTGTCTTCTCCATTACTTGAATAATATTGAAATGATGTAGGAAAAGTAAAGAAATGTTTTTACAAGTCCATTTAAGAACTAATAGTCATAGTCCTACAACTGATACTATATAGTAGGGCTATCTTAATAGTAAATAGGTAGTAAGTAGCTAGTATACTTAAGATTAGTTGGCTAATAAAAGCTTAAATATCTTGGGAGAAAATGTGTCCAAGTGTGTGTACATAGCCTTTTAAGAGAAGGATCAATGGATTATGCTCTGTAGTCTCCCACGCTCAATAATGAAAATAAAAAGTATCAATGGATTTGTTTACCTACAAGTCTTAATGGATAGTTCATTCATAAAGAAAAGGAGATTATAATTTAAGTATTTGTTATACATACTAGAGTATTGAATAGTCTAAAGAAATGCTAATATTTAAGTAGTCCTTTCTATTAGAGTAAATATACACTTGTGTTGATTTAGATTATAATTTTAATATGTGTTTTTTTTACATTTTTCAGGTATACAAAGTCCTTAGACTGCTATAGGTAATTTTTTAAAAATAATAATAATAATGACTAAAATAATACAGGTTTTTAACTCTAATACTATCATTTACTTCCTATAGGAATTTGGTAGCTATCAGGAATTTTACTTTGAAGCGTCAGACGGTGCAGGGGAAACTTGGCCATGATTTTAGAGAACTTCATATCCTACTCTCGAGTCTTGATTGATGAAAGTGATGAACTTGATGATAATTAGATTATCCATAGGTATTTACAATGAACAAGTCGAAGTTAACTTTTCTAATTATAAGTAGATTTTGATAAAAAAAAAACCCTTAACATGAACTCTGTGTATCTGAAATATATAAATCTCCGTCCTTTTAATAAGTAATATTTGAAACAAATAGTAATATTATACATCAGGAATCAGGATCGATCTAAAACAGGTCTAAAAATCTAAAAAAATTATCTGTAATTTGTTTTTTTTTTGCATGTTTTTATAAATCAATTTTGTGTAAACTTGAAAAGTTTGAGAATTTTAACCATTTTTTTAATCATTTTATAACTTTGAGGCTTGATGATACTTTGTAAGCAGCATGTTTTAAATATCCATTTTAGTTTACTAATTTTAAAGTACTTTTATTTAAGCCGTATTAATCCAGTAGACTGATCTTGAAATGTTTGTTTTAGTGCTTTGGAAGAGATTTTTAATTTTATTATTATTATGTTTAGAATAACTAAACTCTAAAACTAAAACTAAACTAACTTACTTGATCTCAAGATTATAATTTTTACAAACTAATGAACTATAAACATACCAAACATACATTTCTTAGGGATTATAAATTTTTAGTTATTTTAACATTTTCAACTTATATTTATTATGTAATAGACTTTTATTATTAATACAATTAATTTTAATATTTATATTTTAACGGATGCCATAATATCCATTTCATATTATGTTCTGCTGCTCATTTATAATAAAACTAATAATTTTAATGTTTCCAATAATTTTATGTAATTCCAGTTAAGATTCGTGTATTACGTGTCAATAATATTATGCTATATACGCTATATACACTACTGATACTTTACAAAATAATAAATAAAAAGAGTAATAAAAATATTTTGCGAAATCGAATCGAATCATCAAGTGAGTAATTTATACCTTGTGAGTTTTTTGTTTGGTAGAAATTGATTTTATTTTATTTCATGGGTAATTTAATCCTTTCTTGTTTCTCATGGGAAATAATGGAATGATATCGATACTTGTATTGTATGTTTAGGTAATCCTTTTTTATCGTGATTATTATTTGGGTAAAAAAAGCAGATCAGATCAGATACAATATGTTGAATCAAAAGATTGGATTTTTGTTTGTTTTTTACCCCAAATTTATAAAAGTAGGTAAGGTAGGAGTATAGTAGGGTATTTATATGGTAATAAGTAAAAATTGAGTAAAAAGAACAATATTAGACGTATGGCGATTGTCACATTGGTTTAATGGATCGTTTTTATCGAAATTTTCATTTCTTCACTTGTAGTAAAGACGGGTTTAAATTGTGACCCATCTCCAGAAATCGGTCTACATGTCTTTCTAACTTTTCTGAAAATTCTGAATTTTGGATCTATTAAACTCATTCTGGAAAATAGGTAAAACTCGAAGAATTCGTTTCAATTCAGTTCTGTGGAACCGAACCATATTTTGTTCTTTATTTACCAAGTAAATCCATTATACAGATACATAATAAGTAAAATTGAAACCAAAATCTGGCTCTATAGGAGGACTGACTTAAACGGATCGATGCAAAAAATTAGGTAGGTACCTACTATATATTTCTACTTGAAATTGTAAAGTGAAAAGTGTACCCTAATGTAAGATATTTAAAGAATTATACTTTAAATAAATGGTTTTCATTAGAGAATTCGACTATGAAACAGATTTTAATGATGTCAAAACTTGGGTTTTCAGAGCTGAATAAATTGAACAGATCATTAAATTAGATTTATTAAAGGAACATATACACCTGAACCTGAACCTGAACCTGAACTGAACTCGATTCTTTGAAATCTGAAATGTTTCGAATTTCCCCTTATTTAAAGTTATAATATTTCCCATTTGATTTTTATATTACATCTGCTGCTGGAAATAAATCTTTTTTCCAGCAGGATCAGGATATATTTCAGTTGAAAGAACTCGTCAAGATTTGAGATGATTTGAGACTAATTATAACTACGAGCTTTTGAAAAAAAAATTAATCCATGGATTATCCAAGGTATACAGTCAGTATCTGAGGATTCTGAGGTAATATAAATTAAGTACCATATGTATTATGAAAAGTCTCAAAAAAATAAAATTCAGATCAAATGGCACGGGTTTGCTTCGTAGGTGGTGGCTTCATTAGTTGACTTATACAGCATAAATCCTCTCTTATTACATACTTGAAGTATTATTATAAAATAAAAACCCTTGTTGTTGATGGATATTTTTATAAAGCAAGGTAACCAACCAGCATGCTGAATTGAAAGCTAAAGTTGATACAAATGTTAGTACCTTATGTAAAATGTGTATATCTCTGTAAAAAGGGCTTTTTATTACGAGATGTGAATTGACATTGACACTTTTAAGCTTCAGACACGCACGAGCCCCCCAAAAAACGAGAATTTTTGATACTTTTTTGCTCTGATTCGATATCAGTTCCAGCTCCGAGACTCGAGCCTGAGATTTTGAACAAAGGCAAAAAAAATCCATTTGATTGACACTGAATTTAAAGGGGACTTAGGCTTATATCAATATAATTTGACTTGTACTTGTATTGTACCTAGTATATACCCGGAATCTGAGATTTAAGGGTCATGGGATCCCCCATGCAGAATTTAATCCGGGTCTTTATAAACTACACTACTGATGATAGTTATAGTTGCAAGTTTCAGTTGAGGATCAAACTGTCATATTAGTCTCATTATCAATTCTGATGACTCTATCCTTAACTTATCCATATCAAGTCGATATTTTTTATCTTTTTTAGCTCAAAAATTACCATTTTTTTTCATTTCTTACCAAAATTCATCGGTCAAACCCTTCGAATAAGACGTGTAGGGGTAGATAGATAGTAGATAGGCATTAGTAGACTTATCTGTAGTTCAAATAGATTTTTGAAACTTAAAGAAAAATCGACTTATTAGGAGCTGAAAATGCGATTTTTCTGGTTGATTTTTGATTACTTGAAAATTGCCAAAAAA